>JAUZNC010039602.1:0-18010 GCA_034780395.1 Vannuccia rotundouncinata | reverse complement strand
AAAAAAATTTTGGTTTTTTAAGGGGGGGGGGGGTCCTTTGTTCTAGTGGTTTGGAGGTCCCCTTCACCTACTACTATTATATTAATTGCTATCATTAAATCATAATTCCAAAGTCATTTGAGTCTCATGACGAAAAAAAGCCAATAGCACGTCATTTGTAATGTTAAAAATTATGAAAACATAAAAAATATATTTGGTTATAAACTATTTAAAACGTACAATTTACATGAAGCTTACTTAAAATTAATTCTTTATTTTCCTCTTTCAAATAGCTTTACATGGTAATTTTATTGAAATTTGTCTATCATTCCAGGTTTTAAAATCTCTATAATACATATTTTTGGCATCGCAACGAAGTCTTTTTCAAAAATAACTGCTATCTACCCATTTGTAAGAAGTCCCATGTGTATACAAATGCAGAATAAATCATAAAAATCTTGTTAGCAGAAGTAAACTAGTAATTTCCCAGACACATTTATTCAGTTTATTTAAGTTTAATAACATTTGCTTAATAACAATTTTCTAGGACAAAATTGTATGTTGGAATAATATTTCGAATTATTTAACATATTGAAAGCAGAAAAAAATTGGGTGGGAAACAATATATTTCAAAAAAATTAAAATACTGAAGTTGACATAATTTAGTTTAAAAATATTTAAAACAGAAAAATAACTTTTACAGAAGGTGAATGAACTTATTACAAATAATTTACTATTATCGGGGCTGATTTTCTGGTATTTCCATTGATAAGAATGTACACTAACATTATAGTTCCGTATACAACTTATTATTTCAAGACACTTCAAGGGCTAGCTCACTAAATAGATTAAGTCATATTGATCCATATCATTGGAACAATTGAATAAAAAGCAAACGAGTGCATTCGGTTCCTTATCGTTAAAGTTCAAACATATAATTCATTATAATCGAACAAACTACAAGTTGAAGATATTTATATGTGGATCAAATTGACACCTAACACAGGTTAGAGAAATCAAATACATTTTGCCGTAATAATAAAGATACGATATTTGTAGAAATCATATCCTTGACTATACCCGAACTGAGCAAATCAAATAAACACAATAACTGGAATTTTCCAATAAAATTATTTCATAAAAGGATTCACAGAAACTCAACATAACTGCATATGAAGACACGTGTATTCATTTATAAAAAGGCCCAACTGCCTACTCCGAAAGTTACCAATCTAGCAGTAATGTAGACGAGTGGGAAAGGGGGAAACAAAGGAGAGTACAAAAGCAAGGTAATAAAAGTCATCTCATTGCATAACAGTCGTAATAAGTATCAGTAAAGAGTCCTCAAACAACAACCCATAGTACAAATAAATTAAAGGGCCATCGTGATAATAACATGTTAGATATTAAGGTCAATCTGGAGTAACTGATATTGCGGGGAAATTTTCCTGCCGTGAATTAGTGCTTACAATACTTTGAAGTACCATTAAAATGATACAATGAAAGGAATAGTAATGGCGAAACCAAACTGAAGATTTGCGGGTGTATATGGTAGTTACACGTAAACAATGGTACCTATGACTGTGTGAAGTAGATAGACGTTGCATCATATATGTATATAATCAGAAGAATATTGTAATTATCTACCGAAAAGCTCTGCATAATAATGCGTAGAAACAAGAAGGGTATCATGATATTTTTTGGCAGTGGAATTAAAAATTCCTTATTTTATAAATAATAACAGTACACCTGACGACGACACGAAAAAACTGTTATAGTCTATGATAAACAGATTAAGAATATATGTGGACAACTGGAATACTCGTAAACAACAGAAAACAATGATGATCATGCTGTAAACACAGCAAATGTAAGAAATATGGTAAGTGTGGTGTTGGGACAGATACTTTGAATTATTAACCAATTAGTATGAATATATTAATGATTTGTTTCTAAAATGTGTGATTAAACGGCATGCAAAATATATACAGTTAGTTAAATGTAGGCAATATAGTTGTAACTAAATAGTTGTAACAAGTGATTATTATAAACATAAAAGACAATGAATATAGAATTACAATAAAATATCCTTTTAGTGAGCAAGATATTAAGACTAATTTTTGAAGTTATTTTAAAGTTTTATAAGAATATATAAACATCATATAATACAGTACAGAGAAGTACTTGAATCTGTTCAGCGTCACAATTATCAAATTCGATCAGTAATAGTATAACACATTCTATCAGTATGAAATCAAACTGATCTAGACCACAACAAATTCAATTTCAATAGAAAGACTTGGAGCGGAGAAAGACATAATTACAGGAACAGCTCCATTTCATTTATCGTTTCTTCTTTCACAATTTCCTTTTTCGGGTAAAATATTTCTAATATATTACTCTAATTGTAAATAAGTAATATGATTCATATCCCGATGATATTGCAATAGATTTTTTGTTCTATATTTATCATAAATGTTCTTGGAATTACCAAATTAGTTGAACAAAACAAGTTAAATAAAAATCTATTTCATATAGACTCCCATTTTTACAAATTTCATTTTATCAATGTTTCTGTGCATAACTATTATCGCAAATAAAAAGTACAAATAATATTGGAATAGTAATTCCAAATATTTTTCATGAAAGTAATTGCATACTGCTGACTTTTTTTCTTTCTTTCTTTGATCCAAACACATTCCATACTTCTAAATTTTTTTAATTGATTTTTATATATATTTTTAAATTATATGAAAGTAAATTAATCCAATTCAGTATGGAATGTGAGAAGATGTAAGATTAATGATCCATGTAAACTGAGAAAATGATCAAGGACATACTTAACTAAAATGTACAAAACTATAAACTTAGATAAAATAAGGATTAGGGTAATACTTTTTTGTTCTTTTGCAAAACTTTTTAAAACTGCCTGGATAATATTTTTTGTCTTTATCCATATTTTTTTAAAGAAAAAAGCAAGATTACAATAATGACGTAAAACTCGGAACTAAAAATAAACATTTGAATACAAAATGGGGATTCTGGATTTTCTAGTGCGGAGTGATGAGTAAAAACTCATAATGATGTATGTTGAGATGTGCAAAATAATGGTGCACAATCAAAACTATCAATTGTTAATTTAACACATGATTTTTGCGATCAATTAACCTTTTAATATGTGCTCTTTGCAATGAGCAGTTAGACGCGCTACATAATAGGTAGATGTGATGATATAATCCCTAAATTGTAGAGATACTCAATCTTGTACCGTATTGGGTTAATTGTAATAGCACCATTGATCAATATTTTATAGGATATTTTCTTGATACACAATGTGCAGGCAGAAAAGGCGGCGCTGTTTCCTAGTTTTAAGTATGGTGTGTGTGAATGAGGAATTCTGTGTGTGCACACTAGAAAGTTTGCAATATTAATCAGAATTGTGTCAGTGGGAAAAAATGAAATTCAACCATTTTCAATATATCGGAAATTCTTTAGCATGTGTTTTTGGAAACAAAAGAATTTTGTACAACTATCCAGAGTGCACACAAAGGATATCAGAGGGATTAGGTTATTTTTTAAGTCACTGGGTGTGTGGCCAATGGTTGTAAGCCACTGGTTGTGCCGTTGCATGAACAGCCATTGAATAGGGGTAGCCGGAACTATCCCCCCATAAGTTGTATATGAGAGGAACACTCGCACCTGCACCATAAGGTTGATGAATAAACTGCGGTTCCATATAGGCGGGTGAAGGCCCGCCGGTTGGATATACGGACTGGCCCCCCGAGAGTGAGGCGTATGCAATAGGGGGGTGATAAATTGCGGTTGGATGGGGGTAATAGGCTGTGTGCTGTTGGGGTTGCTGGGCAGCGAGTGGCAAGGGGGAACTAGTACTGGTAGGAGCTGTGGAGGCAGCTGCTGGTGATACGGCAACCTGCTGGGCTTGACTGTTGTCTGTCCACATTGGAGTTGATTGGAATGGAGACCCTGAGGATAGAGGTAGACACTTTTATATTTTCATTATAATTTAATATTATTGAAGTTTAAAAAAACATCTCTTAATTATTAAAAATAATAAATAATAATTTGTACAAAGTTACTACGAAATATAACTTATATTGTTATTAAACAATTTGTATCGTAATAATAGTAAACAGTCATTCATACGTAGATGTATCAAATTCAATATTTAGCGTTCTTACGGTATTTTTAAAAGCATTTTAGACTATTCCAAGACTCAATGACAAATACCAGAACATTCATAGGGAGCAAAAACATGAGTATGTTAGGATTTAGGCGGTATATTTAAATCAGTACTACACTACTAAAGTCCAAAGTAACAAGCACAAAATAAAAACTTACAATGATTATTAAAAGAAATGTAAAAAATGGAATAAAAATATTAAATTTGTAGTTGAGTAGGTGCCATTAAATTGATAATAATGCAATAACTGACAAGACTTTTACTAATTTCCAGAAATTATATGACTGCTTACTAAAATTTCTAAATTCCAAGACTTTTCCATATGCTGGAATAGTTTTTTTTGCAATTCCAAGACCTGTACGAATCATGAATATTTTTGAATGTATAATTTGTTTTAAATTTAAACTAGCAAAACCATCTTGACATAAAAGTTGTAGACAATAATACTTTATCAAAAAATAATTTAATAAATTTCTTTCTTATTAAAAAAGCGTTGTATATTATGTAATTATTACTTATGGTGTGTACTCTATAGTCTATGCACATTTGTTGTTGTGGGTTATTTTTCTGTAATACTGAATAGTCCGGGATCCCAGAGGGTGTTAATCAATTTTTTTGGTGCAAAAGGTTTGATACTTTTTTTAAGTAATATGATCCATGGGATGATCAAATATGTAAGCCCTAAATTGCAGAAATTGTACATTATTTTTTATGAGCATTTTAGTGTGTTTCCATATTAAAAAATAGAAGAAATTTTTTTTATGGTTTTCACCCAATTTTCATGAAAATGTTCATTTTAAAGAAAAGAGAAATGTTATTCACACTTTTGAATAAATTGATGTACATCCTTTTGTTCATCTAACCATTTTCTACATATTACAATCAAAATTACACTGATAAATCATGCTAATGGTCTTCCAGAAATCTATTACTATTAGTATTAAAGACTATTTTAGACTATAATTGATAACATAATTCTAGAAAATGATTAGCATGATTCTCTTGTAATATGTAGAAAACATAATATAGATATGCATCAATTTATTCAAAAATTTAAATAACATCTTTATTTATTTTTTAAATGTGCATTTTCATGAAAATTGAGTAAAGTGGAAACCAATGGAAATTTCTTCTATTCTTTAATATGGAAAAACACTAAAATGCTCATAAAAAATAATGTACAATTTCTGCAACTTAAGACTTACATATTTGATCATCCAATGGATGATACTACTTGATAAAAGTATTAAACTTTTGCACCAAACATTTTGATTTAAACCCTCTCGGATCATGGACTAGAAGTACGTACAAAATAACTAAATAACGTAGAATGGAACAATATTAAAGGTTGTAAGTCAAAGGATAAAAAGGATTACTAGATAAAAAGATTACGGTAACTATATTACACTTAAACCGATACAATTATTTCCATTGTATCGGTGCCCTCGTGCCAACCTATATTACCAAGTACAACTGCTATGGTGATAAATCCAGTGTAGTGGTTACTAAAGCAAACAGATCGGCACTAAAACGCTTGTGAAAAGAGCTAGAAATAAGACTGCAAGGATGGATACTATTTATAGAATTATTAGAGAATACACGGAATTACTGGCATACTCTCGCTCATTCTATCTCTCACACACAGTGTCGTTTGTCTTGTTTCATCCAAAGCCAACAATTACACACAGTCCCGCTGTGTACGTGTATATTGCACGGCAATCAAAATTTAGACACACATACAAGACGTCAGAGAGAGAAGATCTAGAGGAGGGCTGCTAAGGGGGGGGGGTGTGCATAACGGCCTAATATACAGCCAGCGTAATTCACAAAAGTTAACGCAGAGGCAGATATTTAGTCTACACGCACTAAAGGGACGAACGAACACGCCAAGTCTTCGACATTCTCAGAATTAGCAAGAGACAGAAAGATCTAAACTACAAGCAAACAGGCTAAGTGAAATACACTAAATCTAGAGAGCGAGGGAAACACTCTGAGAAAGTAGGGAGCAAGGGCAGATCGGAAAGAAGAAATAGGCAGTAAAGGAATGTACTAGTAGCACTTTTACTGACACACAATCGAGCAAGGAAATAGAAATTGGTACACTATACTCAGCGAGGTGAAATAAAGACGAAGAATACACCAAAATACATCGAACTTCAGGCATTTGAATACATAGATATAGTATCGTTTCCTAACGATTTAAAATCGATAATCAAAACGAAAAATCTGAGTTAAAGAACATAAACCCACAAATAGAAAATTGGAATTTCAGAGATTGCTTTTAAAGGAAACTAAATTTTTTTCTCATTTGAGGGTTGGCATAATACTTTATTGCTCTAATGAATTGATTGTCTATTTAATCCATTTTGAAATATATATATAAAGTGTCATTACTTAGCATAAATTATACATTTTTAACAATTATAATACTTGTCTATTATTCATTTCCTTAAACAAAACAAGTTAAACTTACATTCATCTTTGCGCATGACACCCATGGCTCCACCGGCCATGGTTACAACTTTGACCTTGAAGCTGTCGGTCAATGCAACGATAAGATCCTCAGCACTGGTGTTCACTTGAGAGAGTTTTGGAAACTTCAAAAGACTCTCGAGGGGGACAGTGGCACTCCCTTCCATCAGGTCCTGTAGTTTTGTGTCTCGAGAGAGGTTGTTTGTTGAGAAATAATAGTGACTAGTACAAGGTAGAGAAGGGATAGACTAGATATAAAAGTTTATCGATAGTGGTGAGAGAAAAAAGAATCATATTATGAAACAGTGGAACTATTATAAATGGCATAGATGAGGGGCTAAATAATAATTTAAGCATCTTGTAGACAAAGTATACAAGATATAAAACACCCATCATATTAAGGATATTCAAATAGATACATGACATATAGAAAGAAAAATATCAATCTTAAAAAAAAGATGCATGTTTAGGTGATAAATATGACAATAAGTCGTTGATAGACCACACGCAAAAGACAAATAATACTATTTAAAATGTAGGTTTAATGTGAAACATACAACTGGAAATAGGTCGCAATCATTAAATTGCTAATCAATAATGTTTTATTTATAAATGTGATTATTTTAATCTAAATTCACATATTTGTATTATATCTTACAAACAAGAGTTGTATCGAAATTATGTAAACTTTTCCATAGCAACTGATATGTATACCAAATTATACACAAATTTTAAAATCAATCTCAAGTTTCCAAAGTTACAAATAAAGATAGTTTAATTAATAATTATACCACTTATATTATGAAGTGTGATTTAATTTTATTTCACACGTAAAACACAATACGTAATTAAAAATACATAAAGTGTATATTAAAATATATAAAATTAAATACCAATTATTCAAAGACTTCATTATCATTTTAAAATGCAATTAACGTATTTACCACAAATTACAGATACCGCATTTTGAATAAAATGGACTAGATGACGGTAAATAGGACATTTACAAATATGCATACTTTCATTAATTGTTCAAGAACGAATTATTCATATTCTTTATAATCTTATATGTTACATAAGAAAGGGCTTTTGCATCTAATTTAGCAGAATAAGAACAAATCCATAAATAATATTATGCTAATTATTCTAATGAAGAAAATACACAAGTTATTCACACTAATACTTCCTTTCAATCTTTCATAATACTGAAAACAATAAAATGTAGAGTAATCGATCTCAATCGTCACATAGTTGGCTAAAATGCGTATGTATTCAGACGCGTACATCAGTAGTCAACACCTTTAGACGACAGAGTGAATATTATGATAAAATAGATTGCAAGGCTATATTCTGAAATCACTAATGACAATAATATATACTGTCTCATTAAAAAAAGAAACAGTGAATATAATAACGAAAATCGTTTATATTTAAAAATTCAATTAAAGAAAAGAATTAGTTCTGTCATATTAATACTGCATATTATAAAAAATTGTAAGCTAAATTATTTTAATAAAAATTTTAGAACTCATTTGCTTTTTACTAATAAGAAGTTTAATATTAATAAAAAACTTTACCAGACCATATTATTGACTAATATAAAAAATATAATAAAATCTAAATGACTAATAAAATAGGTTATAATAACGTATTAAATTCGAAAAATCCGTCTCTATAAATGATTAATCAAAGCTATTTATAGCAGTCATTCTAGATCACACCTACATGTTTTACTTTCATATAACAAGTTATTGTACGTGAGTGTTTTATTATCAACGCAATGAGTTTGACGATCCACTTTTTAATATTGGTAGATTAGAAATTATTATACTTTTAGAAATTAGTGTAACTAATTATACTTACACAAAGTTGGCAATATAGTCAGCTTTGCTAGGAAATACGAGGTAATGGTCCTTGCGCCAATTCTTAGGTGTATAAAAGCGAGCATCTGGTAGCGATCCAGGTTGTGGGCGTTCGGGAGCATTGGCCAGCTCTTCGGGAAGAAGTTTACTGAATTCTTCCCAACCAAGAACCTTATAAAAAGGATGTGATCAACAATTAAAAAGTAGTAAAAGATGAATAACGTTCCTT
The DNA here is from genome assembly GCA_034780395.1 of Vannuccia rotundouncinata. NCBI lineage: Eukaryota > Metazoa > Platyhelminthes > Proseriata > Coelogynoporidae > Vannuccia > Vannuccia rotundouncinata. The sequence continues at coordinate 9,267 of JAUZNC010039602.1, read as the reverse complement.
CACATCAGCGTTGTGCATTTTAATTTCAAAGTCCATAAATCAATATTCTAACAAACGATGGTTCCTTTTCATAAATCTGCCTATACTTTAAAATATATGAAATGAATGTACTGACATAATTTTATGAGCAAGAATTATTCAACACCCTAAATCAAAAAAAAATTCAAACCTTGTTAGTAGGGGAATTCCAGGGTATTATAACATGTGTTTATTTAGAAAATTGAATTCACGACTTTTGTTTTGTAAAATATTCTATTCTAAGAACTTTTATGAATAGTATAAAAATTAAGAATATACTAAATCAGAATATTAAGACACCAAAATAAAATATTCTCTAATTAGACTTGTCGAATTAGAGGGTTACCTAGAATTAATTCCCAATGTGCCCTATTTGGTATCGTTAGAAGCGTAATTTTATGGAGAATAGGATATCAAATGCCTCAACCTGAGATTTTGGACAAAAAATGTTACAGCCGTTATAAGAGTACTTTTATGATATAAAACATGTAAATTGTAAGCAAAAAAATATATTTTAAATCATGGACTAAGTCACTAAATCAAGTTTAAATTTAAAATTATAAAAATTAAACATAAAAAATTATAATTTTAGTGAATAATTCAAAAAGAAAACGCTTGAGACCCTATAAATCTAAATATATTACCAACCGATATCAAAATGACAATTATCTATCAGATGTGGTAAGTTTAAACTCGAAAATGTTCAGAAATCACCCAATGAGCAAAAAATGCCCATTGAATGATTTCTGAACGTTTTCTAGTTTCTTAAATGGCGGGGTTGTCTGATGGGTATTTTCGGTTTTTAAAATTACTGACGTTTTTTAAAACAAGTTGTAACGACCAATACTTTTAAGAGAATTCATATTTAAATGTTAACCAAGTTTTGTGAAAATGTGGGATGCATACAACAATTTGTATTCACTCAGCACCCTATTTGCCAAGGTCCCCTTATCGAAATATATTTTTATCTTATTTCTTGGAAATTACTTAGGTAACTATTTTAATTTATATTATTTCTTAGGATTGTTATTTTTAGATTAATTCACTATGTAAATAATTTACTATCATAAAAAATAAACTTTATGGTATAAATAGTTGTGATGGCACCTACTTTGGGTATAAATTAATGATAGAAAACAGCAACTCATATGATCATGTATGTAATTTTAACTACATTCAACTCAGTTCAAAATTCTGATTATACGTAATTTAGCATTCCTCAAGTTTTAAAGGGGGTGTCTGTTGGACCCCCTCCCCTCTTCAGTAAACGGAGTTTGTAAAGCCCAGTAAACGAAGGGTTAACCTCCCTATCTGATAGTTTTAGATCATTTTGCTATTTATTGGTGATACAATTTATAGGGTCGTCTCAGATGCTTCCTTTTTGATTCACTAAAAACTTATCACAAAGCAGTTTTTGTGATATAATGTTTTAATTTCTTCCTCAGAATATTAATATATGGTATTTATCACAAAAGAACTGTTAAAACGGATATAACTTTTTGACCAAAGTCAGGACCTCAGTTTGAGGCACTTAATATTTTATTCTCCACAAAATTAAACTTTCAACAATACGAAATATTGCTTATTAGGAATTAATTTCCGGTAAGGTTTGACCATTATTGAGGGTAATTCGCCCAAACTATATCGAGTTAAACACGCAATTATCAGATAGTTACGGACATTAGAGTTATGTATGATAATCAATGTTTACTATAAACAAATATTTTTTAAAAATTATCCACAAATTTACAATGTAAATATAATGCCATTCTGTAAATTCGTAGTATGTAAAGGTAAATTTTAATAATTGTTAAAATGACAATGACCAAATTGTTTCATAAAAGATAGGATTATAAACAGTTATTAGAATCACAAAGAGAAAAAAAGTTTAGTTATTAAAAATATTTATAGAACTCTAGTTATATATTTAAGTTAACTAATTGTTTTATAATTTTAGTATTATAAAAATAAGTATCATCAACGTAACAATCAAAAAAAACTTACTTGTGCCTCTTTTTCCTTGGGGGTAGGAGGCGAAGGTGATGTGGGTGGGACGAAATTTGGAGATGTTTGAAACTGTTGGGTCCCAGGGGATGTTATTCCAGGACTGGGGGCAGTGACCTGGTGTTGTGCCTGTGCCATAACATAGTTAGGACCAGCATTGTAAATCCAAGGGTAGAAATTACTAGAAGTACTCATTATCACCTAAAATAATGTATAAAAAATGGGAAAAATAAAATTGGAATAAAATATATAACAAAATTTAATTGGGAATGTCAGTGCAATTTAAAAATATAAAATGGAGAAACTATAAGCTTATATATATTAATAGTACAGTATACTCCACTTATAACAATTGATTTTGTCTGGTCCCAGCAATTAACATTATATCAATTTTGGGGTACCTTGTATACCTCAGATTTTAATTTTTTTTATATATATATAGCAACAACCTTTTAATAATTTATAAAGATGAGAGTGAGATATATGACAAATAGAATGCAAAAGTAATGGTTTGTTTAGATTTTCCATCATTATAATTAAGTATCTCCTTTTGGACTGTCTTTTTTTAAATGATAGAATGTTATGTGTATACATGTGATAACATTAATGTGTATAGCATGATTGATATTTGCAAATAAATATTTTTTTGAATACCTATAAAAAAGAATTGTCAATCTGTATAAAAATAGTGTTAATGTTCAAACTCATGACCAAAATGTTTAAAACAATAAAATTATAACATTTAATGTTTTGTGACACCTATGGAAACATCTGAGAACCACATGCATGTTTGAAATAGTAATTTAACAAATTTAATATTTAGAAATATGTAATTATATGTTAATATATTTATGACTAACAAATATTTGAAGTTAATATAACAAGTGAGTTCCCTTAAAAAGTCAAAAATGAAATTATCTAAATCAACCCCATTTTCCTAGACACATAATTTATTTGCTCATAAACTTAATTAATACATTTGAAAACAAGGACTAATAGTTATATATTATAGTTATTGTATTTCTGATAATTATATAAAACAGCCATACTTGTTTACCCAAGGGTAAATAATTTAGCTAAAATAAACTTCAAATTCTAATTCATTTTCTAATTATAACTGGAGTACTTTTTCCTATGATGAATTTATATACAATATTTACTTCCATATTAAATGTACTTGTTATATGTCTGTGAAATATACTACATTAACATAATAACAATTAAATTAATATTTTTAAAATATTGAAACTATTTCAAAATGAATAGACTACCTATTCATTTTGAAATAGTTTCTGTATTTAAAACTAAAAATATCATAGGAGTATGGAACCCATTTTTTTTTAAAAAAATATTTTACCAAAAAACTTTTAATTTTGTAATATTTACTGTACAAACACCTTTAGGATGCATAAAATTCATACTGTGTTTCTTGCATAGACATTATATATCTATACTTTAACTAAATCTGCAATCAAGAAAATATGCATTTAGCCATAATGTTATCCAAAAAACTTCAATTTGTTTAGTTAATTTGAAATTATAGGAAGATCACTTTAAATTTGATTGATCAATTTGAAGGATTTTTACCAATTTTTAACTAACATGCTGACTAAGCATTCAATTTTAGATTGCAGATCTAGTTGTAGTTATAGAGGAATGTATATGGTTTCTTGACATTGACATTAATTTTAATTAACTGCCATTTTTTATTAGAATTTTTAAAATAATGTAATAATATAAATATTAAAATAAATAGTGCTATTTTAGAAATGTAATGTCTATGCATCTAAATTGTGTAAAAGGTATAAAATTCATACTGGTGTCAAATAGCATCAATTTTTTAGTTAACAAAAATGTTTATACATAAAATTTAGTGTCTATTAATACATTTTATTTCTAAAATACTTTATAAAAAAGCCACCTGTTAGTAATTTCAATAAAAAAGACCTGCACGGAAATAAGAAACACAGTATTAATCATCACACTCACACAGTAAAAAGACAACAACCCATAATAGTGCTTGCTGTTAACAATCCTTGTTTTCTTGCCCTCAACAGAAAGTCTCCTAGGACAAACAAGTCAGTGACCAATAGCAGTTGCAATATTTGCAGATTATTGATCCTGACTTTACATACAAAGCACATGAACATGTTCTTCTTGGAAAACTTCAGATTGACCCAGGGTGTCCATGCTTTTAGATCAACATAATTTAAAGATATTTACAGGCTTTTTGGATATTTTTTTGTAAATTAAAATAATTTTGAACTACTCATTATTAACTTTTGTGTATTAAAACTTGATCTAATATTTTATAACCAAATCTTGCCAAGCTATTTTCTTACTATTAAATTCTGCACTGTTTTCATTCAACTTTTTTAACTTATATAATTACAGATTGTATTTAATAAATAATTTACCTCACTGTTAATCATACTGAAATAATTTACCACAAATTATTTTAAGAAAATTTTAATTAAAGGAGATTTTTGTGCATTTTGCTAAAATTTAAAGACATTTAATTAAGGATATTTTAGTTGACCTTAAAATGTTAGGATATTTTAGGAGAGTGGACACCCTAACCCTCCATTGTAATTCTACATGTATATGTACAATATGTTATGATTTTATAATTTTTAATAAAACCATACATTTGCTTTAGCTTACATTGTTTTATTTTGTAACAACTACAAGTCTATATTATAAATAATATAGCTATTTAAATGCATATACTCATAACTTTCTTTAATCAAAGTCAAATTGTACTTTAATTAATACTCCTGTTCAATAGAGGTTGTATTATGCTAGGTTAAAATATGTGAGCATCAGCTGTAAAATGACTTGATCATTTATATGGGAGTTTCCAGTCCTGATATTGTAAGTGTCCCTGTCATGATATAAAAATAGCTTTAATTGTATCACATTATTGATTAATTTATTTTTAATTATATAATAATGTAAATATTAAAATAAATACCACAATTTAAATGTCCACAAATTTGAAAGCCTTTTAATTATGTAAAAAAAATTCTATTTAAAATTTAGTGCCTATAAATAATTTAATATTTTTATTTCTAAAATAATTTCTGTAAAAGCAACATATTATTAGATTTATATATTTTAAGAATTTAAACAAAAATGACCTAAATGGAAACAGTGTCAATTTTATGCACTTTAAATCATGTTTCTTTCCCTAAATTTATGTCAAATATATTTTTTAATTCTGTAAAACCACACACTAATGTATAAAACCTTTTCTCCAGACGTATCTCCAAATTTATTTCAGTATCTAGGGCAATTACAAGGTCAAATTATACATTTTTGGAAAGCTTACCAAATTTTAGGAATATAAAACTTTTCACAATTTGAATTTGTCTCTTTGTTCAGAAATTATTCTGTTATAAAGATTTATATAGGCTTATTCCTATGTAATTTGTTCATCTCCAACTTTATTTCAGTATCTACAGCACCTACAAGCTCATGTTATACATTTTTGGAAAGCTTACAAAATTTTAGGAATATGAAACTTTTTTAAATTTAAATATTGTTTCTTTGTTCAAAAATTATTGTCATAAAGATTTATATAGGCTAATTCATGTAATTCATTTATCTCAAATTTTATTTGAGGATGTATGGCACTCAATACATAAATTGACCTTGTAGGTGCCATAGATACAGAAATAAAGTTGCAAATAAATAATTTACATATGAATTTGCCTATATAAATCTTTATGATGCAATAGATTTTCAATGAATAGTCAAATTTAAATTTTGAAAATTTGTAATCATAAATTTCAATAAGCTTTCTGTAAAATCAATTGACAATGTGACTATTAATAATATTTTGAATATATATATAATTTATGTATAATCATATGGTGTATATTGTTTTGCTTTTTGTTTTAATAAATATATTATATAAGTACATTTTAAAAGTTATTTTGTTTTCTTACTGCATGCTATCATTTTTATTTGGTAGAGACAATTTCAATAGAGACAATGTAAGAAGTGGGAATATATTGTTATGGAAGTGTGTAAAAGTTTGAGTTGCAACAGAGACAGAACACAATTTTAATAAGGAAACTATATTGTAAGTTGTTATTTATTATATTTATCAATTTATACCTTAGGTACTGCCCAAGTAAAAAAAAAACTCAACTAATATATTACTTTATTTGGAAATAGTTATTAAACGACCATATCATAAACAAAATTTATTATTTCTTTTTTTAATGGATTGTTTGATGATTAAAAAATTTAAGTTTTGCATTGACAATTTTTTGTATATTGATAAAGTGGTTGCATTGATCCATAAATGTATAACTTGACTTAGTAGGTGCCAGAAATACTGTAATTAAAGTTGGAGATGAATCTGGAGAAAAGGTTTTAAACATACATGATATTAAATATACACAAAATATATATAAATTTTAAAGAATTAAACTAAAAATTATCCATGTAAATTTTATGAATTTTAAGTGGCAAGTGCTAAGTTACTGAAGTTAAAAGAATGAAAATATAAAATTTGAAAAAAATATAATCATTTCAAATAGTTTTAGACCATTAAACTGATATTAATGGACATTATAAATTAGACTTTTATAATATTATTTATATTAAATTCCATATGCTGGAATGACTTTATGTAATATTAGACTTTTTCAGTTTTCCAAAGCAGACTCCATTCCATGTAGCTCTTGGACGATATAACTAGCACATAATCAGTTATATTATATATAAAAAAATACTATAGGAAAAAGGAGAAAATATCTGGTATACAAAAAACATGGAATGCAGACTATATTTTCATGAACTGAATGCTTGTAAACTGCTTTGCAATAAAATCCAGGCCTAAAAAGGATTTTACCATAATATACTCTCAACCCTATATATTTTGCTATAGTTAAATTAATATAATATTGCATTATTGATACACATAATTGGCAAAAAAGTTTAATCCAGGCTCTTCTATGTAGCCTAATAAGGATATATCAGAGTACATTATACTCCCAACCCTATGTTTCACTAGTCAAATTGGAGTAATATTGAAAATTGTACTATAAATATTAATTGATATTACAATAATTTAACTAGTGAAAGATAGGGTTTGTGAAAAATGTGTACTGGAAATATTCTTATTAGGCTACATAGAATGCAGTGCTGTCTGGAATATAATTATATACATTAGTTTTAAAATGTTTAGAAATAGGCAAAAAAAAGTCACTTCAGGGAATTTCTTATCAAGATGGTTTTAAAAAATGCATTTTAAAATCAAAATTAAGGTTAATTTTATTAATACAATCTATGCCATGGTTATGTACTTATTAACATCAAATATTGGATATGGTAGGTTATTTATATATGGTATTTACAATACAGTTATAAAAATATTATTATTAATGGATTCACAAAATTTAATATGAAATATAGATATATAGGTATATTATGTGTTGTAATTGATTATTTAAACAATATAATAAATATTCTGACAGATCTGACTGATATACAGATATAAATGTATCTAAATTGTAATTGAATCTAATAAATAAATTACATCACATAGTATTTAATGCAATTAATAGTTTTTAATACGATAACACCATAATAATAATTAGAAATATGAAGCATTACCAACGCTTTAACAAAATCCCGTAATAATGTAGATAACTCAAATTTTTCTCTTCGATATTAATATGCAGTTCCAACAAACAAAATATCTTTTAATATTATAATTATAATACATACCTACCTACTGACGACAAATAATTATTTCGCCACTTAATACTAATATTGACAATTTATCACAAAAAATATCTCAAATTAATTATTATGCATTGTTTAATATAAAAAATAAATGTACAATTGAATATGTTTATATATTCATCAGGGCCGTATGTAGACTTTTTCAGTGGGGGGCAAGATTTTACAAAAAGGCGCAAAAACAAAATTGCATTTATACCAAAAATTTAATAAATTTAATATTTATTTTCGAAAATTATATTGCATGCAAATTTATATATGCTAAATTTTTAAGGGCGCCATAAAAAGAAGGGGCGCAAAAAAGCGAAAAAGTAGTGTTGGCGCGCGGGGGCAAGTGCCCCCCTGCCTCCCCTGCCCCCCACTAGGTACGGCCCTGTTCATGGGCGAGAGAATGAGCTGAAAATATTCTTATTAGGCTACATAGAATGCAATGCAGCTTGAAATATAATTATATACATTGGTTAAAAAGTGTTTATAGAAATATAGGCAAAAAAGTGACTTCATTGGGAATTCTCTTATCAAGATTGCTTTAAAAATGTTATATATATATATATGTTACATCAATACGACTGAAATAAGTCAGAACCATAGAAATGTAATATAGTAATGTCATTTATTTTTCTTTCTATGGTCAGAACGCATATTTTGACTAAAAGTGTATATAGTACCAATTCTGACAAAATGCTTGTCAATACGCTTACTGAGCACTTGGTTAATACGCGTATTGACTTATTTTTACAAGCTATATCATTACTCGTAGAGAGAGAAATATATAGTGACCAGATCTTGAAAAATATTCGATTTAACATTTCTGGATGGAACTAGATAATGTAGTGTAAAAAGTGTTTGTATGTATTCAGCAGGCTATATGAGTCAAAAAATTAAATTTTGAATAATTTATTGTCATATGGGATTACACTGCCATTATCTTTTTTAAGTCAGCTATGGAAACTATCAGACAAAATTTTGTATCATCAATATCTAAAAAACCGATTTATTCTTCATTGCAGTCTCAATTAACTAAAGAAAAATGCATTGAAATATTAAATCTGCTCCTTGAGATCTCAAAAACCACCAAAAATTGTGATCTGCTATAGCCAACGTTGCTTCCACAGAAAAATAATGTCTTAACAGGAAAGCATTTAATATCAGAAAGAAAAAATGTTAAGAAATGCCAAGAAAGTCAAGCGGATAAGATGGAAAAGAAATCACCAATGAGATTTTATAGAAGCTGATGTTTGTGCGCGATACTGTAATATGGTACGTTCCATAATAGCTATGATATGATATATAATAATACTTATGATATGTATAGGGGCCGACAAAAACAGTTAGTTTTTTTATTCAAAGAGATTATTTAGTATTATAAAGTCATCTATATCTATAGTCTATTTGAATTTGAATTTGAATATGAATTTGAATTTGAATTTGAATTTGAATTTGAATTTGAATTTGAATTTGAATTTGAATTTGAATTTGAATTTGAAT
>JAUZNC010039580.1:0-18016 GCA_034780395.1 Vannuccia rotundouncinata | reverse complement strand
ATGTGGTGTTAAAACATTGTATGTGGTGTTAAAACATTGAATGTGGTGTTAAAACATTGAATGTGGTGTTAAAACATTGAATGTGGTGTTAAAACATTGAATGTGGTGTTAAGACCTTTTTGTTTTATTAATACAATAACTAGTTGTTTTCCTGTTGATTCAATATTGTATCCATCATCCGCAGGTCACTCCACATTCGTCACGGAAGCGACCCCTGGGCATGAACTCGTGGTAAGTTGTCTCCACCCCTCCACCCTGGATTATCTTGACCTCCCCTGCCCTCCTGTTACAGACTCTTCACTCTTCCGCGAGTCAGACGTCTCTTTGATCACGAAGCTCTTTACCTACCTCATTCAAAGAAGAGAACTGACCTCACAGTTGACATGGAGCCATCGAAAGTGCACAAATGAACTTCCAAGTGTATAAAGTAGAAACATTAAAAGACCAGTTTGTTAATTTTGGTTTCAAATAATGATTGTAAAGGTCTCCTCAACTCTTCCATTATCGATCGTCCCTCATCTCGCGCCTCCGTCCTCTCTATCCGGCGAACAGCCTGCCTGCTAGCTTTGATATTTTCCCTTCTGTTCTAGTCATTACCGAGTCTCTGTTGTATCTGGTATTATTTTTAACTGCAAGTAACTCATTAATTAAGGACAATTCTTTCTTTCCCAATAGATCCAGAATTTATCTTATTTCACGAGATTTTAGTCCGACTTCCTCCAGTTACACAAATCATGAAAATATTCATCGATGTTTTATTGTCCCTACTTTTGAATTATTGTAACCGGGTTATTGAATGAACCGTCCACCTTAGAGCCTGATCCATTCAGTCTCTCTAGTTAGAAGCATAAACCAGTTATTGCCTTGAAACAAACAATTTTATAACTTTTAATTTACACTTATTCAAAGTTTTAATTCACTTATTTGAAGTTTCAGTATTTCTACTTGAGTTATCCAGGCCCAACATTGACCGCTGTCTTTTGAGTGGCAGGCAGTCAACAATGTTCCCTTTTATGCCCCCCGGGTTCTTGCTAGCCCTAGATTGGTCGAGTATTCTTACACCCAGTCACTCTGTGGTGCATTTTATATTTTTATGGTTTAGAAAGCTATTATAATCTTGTCTTAATTGATTACTCCAACATCATGTACGATATGATGTCATCTTCAGGTTTTCATCGTTGATTTGATTTTATTATAATGATCATCCATGATTGTACACGTGAACAACTTCTTTTGTAAAGTTTTTTTTGTTTTTTGACATTCATATATATATATAATTGTCATGACTACAGCATCTTACACAGTAGAGTTATTGGAAAGTTAAGGAATGCTATAGCTATAGTGAAATTATGCTTTATTTCAATGCGTCATTTGACCAAATTCGACTAAAATATGTTTAAATTCATATGATATAAATGTGGCTTTAATTTATTTCTTTATTGGATCCGTTCAAATGTGTTTTTTTAATATATTCTCAGACAAATATACTTTATAAATAGTGAGGAAACTTTGACGAATTTGCAAATTACCATTAGGATATGTATTTTATTTAAAGAACGCCTATACATCAACAGCTTTACAGTTGGTCTGAGCTTATAGCTTACTACTGGAGTCATTTGTGGAATTTTACTGCTTTATCTTTGACTATAAATGTGTTTCTTTATACTTACCTTATATTTTGTAACCATAAATTAGATAATTCAATTGTGGCCCACCAAAATTGTAGCACACCTTTTTTATATAATATGTGTATGATGTTTGTATGCCTATTTTTGAAAAAGTATCCGTACAATTAAATTTTACTGTTTTATTGAAATGTATAAAATAAATTATCAAAAAATAAAAATCCTGATGAATTGATATTTACATACTGTTTGAATTAGTTAATATAATTAAATTAAATACTTCTGCAGAAATTGGAAAACCAGAGAACGAAATTATAATTTTTTAATATTCTGTAATCTTTAGGTATTATATATTTAAAATTTTCTTTATTTCACTTAGTTTCTATTTGGTTTAAACTACAAGGAAGTCTAGATGTGGAGTTGAATCGTCATGGGCAGTTTTCCTGTTTATTTAAAATCAACATAAATTGTATTCATTACACAGCTAATTTATAAGCTTTGCTGATCAAATTAAGAAGTCTAGAGAAAATACAGAACCTGTTTATTGATCTCAAACTTTTGCGTCGTGTCCATAGACATTATATATCTATACAATATGGTGTATGTCGTGTCCTACATGTAACCGGATTTCGTTGTCGAAAATAGTAACGATACAATATCCGGCGGGTCTTTATTTGGAGACGTATGTAATTAAGTTCCAAAAATAAAACCTCCACTTAAAGATAAATTTGTAAATTATGAACATTTGGTGCCCTTATAATCGAACTCGACATAAACCAAAAACTAAATTTTAAAGAAAAAACAATCAATTCGTCGTACTAAGAAATAAATGAGATGTTTCAACAAGCAAAAAAGGCAACAAAAAGGCCCCTAATTATTTTCATAAAACAATAAATAAACCCTATTTAAACTGGTTTGAAAAAAAACAACATCGTTTAAAACCTTTATTGTTATAATGATTAAACATGATCGGTATATATTTGTGTATTTGTGATGCCAAAAAGGAAGTTATTCAAGAATTAAAACACGATAATTAAAGTTGTCCAGTAAATAAATAAATAATCATCCAAAACAACTGACAGCGTTAATTAAGATAAAGTGCCGACAAAGTTAACCAGTTATGTCGGCCGTGGTTTTTCTGTTATGATAACGACAAGGGGAAAGCGAACTCTCAGTTTGGTTGTGTCATCATCTACTGACAATCCCAGACACTGTAGAACCCTGGAGCAGGAAAGAATGTTAATATTATCGCTCAGACTTTAATAAAACTAAAAAATGCTATCTGCTAATCAAAATATACTTTAGTAATAAGAAGGTGGATACACAATAAATACAAATTAAAACTTTATTTAAACAAGACACCATGGGAACTAGTCAATTATATTTGGGGATAAATGGCTAAGTTAAGTTCATCAATAGTATCGCATGCCATGGATATGTTTTATCAACTTATTATATACAACAATTTTAGTAACATAATATATACGGAATTAAGATGACAGACGAAAATAAACTTACTGTTTGACATAGTCATCAACAAATTGAGTCATGTCACCACCCTGTTTCCCATATATGATACAAGAGGAAACAGTTAGAATATAGCACATCAAACTGTGAGATGTAAATTCTAATTCTTGGAAAATTTCAAATCTATAAAATATGGAGAGGTTTATTTTGTAACAGATTTAAGTAAAAAATTGTTCTAAATGCAAAAAAGATGATTAAATCCAGTAATTATGACGATTCTATTTGAAAAGATATTATATTTTTATTATGAAGAATACCTTTTAGCTACTTACTAATCAGAAATACATAATAAACATTATATACTACTAATTAATAAAATAGTAGTATAACCTAATAATACTGAATATGTTATAATTATTTTTATTAGTAGTCTTACAAATATAATTGAAGTAGAAAATTCTAACCTTTGTTGATTATTATATGGCATGGGCATATTTAGAAATTTGTCTCTATTAAATTGAAGACATGGTGGACCATACTTGATCTCCAAACCTTCGACTAAAACCTTAAAATAGAACCAATTGAGAAGTTAATGCAAACAAAGAAAGTGAACAGTTACACTTAAAATATAAAGCAAACTTTAAAATTATATACTAGTGTCTAAAACTAATGAAAAGTGTTAATATGCAATATATGACGTGTAATCCAGCGGTAGTACTCCAGTGCAGTGTTTAAATTATAAGACTCAAATAATATTCAATTACACCTTTTGTCGGAGTTGATCCAGTTTAAATTGTGTTGAAGGGTCATCAGATATCACAGAAGCAATGTGAGAGGTGATTGCAAGAAAGTGCCCGCCTGGCTTTAAACATCTGTCAACCTCCTTGTAAAAGAGGTCACGATTTAGCCAGTGAAGAACTTTGGCCACTGATATCAGATCAACGCTGGCGTTATTGAGTTGAAGATTGTCACTCGACCCGACTCTAAAAATATTTATGTCAGGTTACTACCGACTCAAATAAGTGCGCGTGGAATGTTTTTGCCGATTTAGTGTGTATTTATGGTTTTATAAGTCTATGATTTGTATGCGTACAGAAAGTTTGTATTTATGGTTTTATAAGTTTGATTTTCCGAATATATTTATGGTTTCAATAAAATCTATAAATTTCAAATTTATACTTTTTGATGTTGTACGAATTTGTTGTCACAATTATGTATCTAAAATGGAAGTAAACAGAAATAGGCTACGGACGGTTGTATATTATTGCTGGATTAGGGTTTAAATACAACTACAATTTGGAATGAAGTCAATAATATGCTCGGTCAAGAACTATTAAGCGTTAGAACTGGAATGATTCAAAAATGGAGAGTTTGATCTGTGTGATGCACCTCGTACAGGAAGACCATCGTTAGACATTGATGATTTCATTCTTAAAGATTGAAAACAAACACAGTACAAGTCGATCAATAGCTGTGGACCTTCAAGTACCACCCCAAACACTTTGTCCGCACTTGAAACGTTTAGGAAAAGCATATTTGAGCAATGTCTGGGTGCTTCAGAAATCGTCAGAAGAGAATAATTGCTTGCTAGAGTGAGGTTTGTGAAGAATTGTTACTCATGAATGTTAAGACGAAATAATTTCCTCCGACAATTGATAAACCATGGATGAAATAATCATCACCAACATGATAATGCTAGGCCTCATGTGGCCCGAATAAGTATTGAGAAACTTGACGATGTTCATTTCAAAGTTATCCTTCAACCTCCATACTCACCTGACCTAGCACCCACGATTTCTAACTCTTTTCACCTCTCAAAGCTTCCCTTAAGGGTTAAGGGTCGTTGTTTCTGCACAGCAGCCGAAGTACGCAGGAAGTTATCAACACTTGGTTCGCATCAAAACCTAAATAATTTTATCAAAAGGCATTTGATTTATTGCCAAAAAGATGGAAAACCTGCTTTGACAAAGGTGGTGATTACTTCTCACATTAAAAAGAGAACGATTATTATGAATAATTGTATTAAGTGTTACGTATAATTTGTGAACTATTATATATGTTATTGTTCTTAGTTTCTTATTCTTAAATGTTATTATACAATAAACGTATTCTAAAATTGTTTTTAAACCATAATTATACACTAAAATTTGGAATAACTTTCTGCGCGCACCTATATTATCAGAAATTTTAATACTAATGTTTGAATAAAGTTGATTAAAAGAATTCAAAAACTATAAATATTAAATTAAGGACTAATATAAAATAAATATCAGGACGGCCTTAAGCTTTTGAAAAGTGGACAAATGATGCCTTAGATTACGAATTATCCAAATTAGATAATTTCCGAATATTAATTCAACTCATGGTTCGGTACAGTTGATACAGTTCCGAAAAATAGCGATTTTCAATGATCAATTTCATTAATCAATTCATTTTCGCAAGTTCAGCGTCCTCCGGAAAGATTTGGATTCCATGATCTGCTGGGTGCTTATGGCAAACCTATCAGCTCAGGCTATAAAAGCAGGTTATATTAACCCAGTTTGTTGAAATACCCGAGACCGGTTATGCTATTTATTAGCCTACCTACAATTAATAATGAACCTAAAAAGTGAATTACAATTTAGTGAGCCTCCTATATAATAAAATGTGCATGACATTTACCATATATGTGACAAAAGTAATTTTACTGCAGAAATGATTTACTGAGGACGTATATATGAACTTTTTGCTAAAAAAAACAAAACATGTTTTGAGTTATCGTGCCGTAAATCGTGAAAAATAAATTGGCACAAAAGCACTTTTACACCTAATAATATATTATAACAGAGAAAAATAAGGACCCAAAGTCATGATGGGATAGTGATTGATTTTATCGCTCCATGCTCAAAGTTTCGGGCAAATATAATTGCAAGGTTATTGTAGGTCAAGGTGGGTCACAATGGGTCATCAAGGTCATTGGTACATACAAAAGTATACAAGTTAGATCAGAAATAAGTATAATAATTCATAAATAATCAACTGAACATTTGAATACAAATACTGAAAAGCAAATAATAAATCCCAAATGCTCTTCTCAAGGTACCAAACCACACCCGAACGCATGCAGTTTTTTAATAGACTTTGGATAAAAAAGCAGACTTTATCTGAATAATCCTTGAATGTTGAGATTTGGTATTTGAGCGAAACTGATAAGGAATCGAACCGTCTACGATATAGTGTCAAAGAAGGAGGGCCCTGTGTTAGAAGAAGCATCAGGACTTTCCGTCAGCATCCATCGAAGAAAATCTGACTTATTTGTGGTAACAGTGAAAGCTGCTGGGACACATCCAACTCTAAATCAAAGATTTCTTGCAGATCCTTCTGTCGGATTGTGAATAAAACTGTCAAGGTACCCATAAGTGATGCATGACCCTTGAACATTTCAGCTTTGTGTTTTCCTACATTTTTAATTCTTTTTACTTGGTGGAATTTAAACATCAAATTTGTTACAGATACTCCGATCAGTCTGGTGCAGTCTTCACATTGTTTCAATGCTGCATTTTCAGACTTAAACAAACTATTTTCAGCCTTTTCACTCTAAAATACTTTCACATTCAGAGTGACGAGGTCTATTAAAACGTTCTTTAAATGGATTATTTGGTATCAAAACCATCAACAGATCTTAAAGGAAGATTTCAAATCGTACTTGTGAGGCTGGATTCTCAGAATGGCAAAAGACATCTGAAACTTGAAATCCAGCAGCATCTTTCATGCATTCACTGGCTGTGATGTGACAGCATCCTTTTGAGGAAAGGAAAAACTATATTTTGCCAAAAGCCTCAAAAAGAATCCTTTATTTTACTGATGTGTATATTCCCAAGACTGTGCAGGAAGATTCTAAACTTTTCCAAGCAATACAACAATTCTTTATCAATGTTTATTCCTCTAGTGAAATGAAATCAACATCTTTAGGGAGAATATCTTTAGCAAAGGAAAGAGATATGTGTCTGTGATTCCTCCCACAAAAGTTGCCCTTCTGCAGCACACACAGCGCTCAATCGTCCAGGTCACAAATTCGATATCTTCTCATCAACCCATTCTGCCTGAGGTGTCTTAAGTGGAGTTTGGATGGAGGAAAAAGATTGAGAGAAAAGAATGGGAGCCACAGGGGATAACAAAGCCAACTTTTTCAAACTCAGCAAAGGTTCTGATCCAGTGTGCCTGAAGATAGAATGTCAAACTGACAGGTGACACTGCAAATGGGAAGACCCTAATCAATCTACATTATGTACTTTGTTGAAACATGTTTTGTCTAATAATTTTCATATTTAAGCTGAAAATAGACACTGGAAGCGAAAGTTGAATATTTGACCTATAATGATGTCACGAATCACACAATTACAAAATACATCTGTAATAGTTATAATAGTGTTGGAGACTTTATATTTGTTTTCAAATGTACAGTTAAATAATTATGAATATGCCCATTTTTATCTAATATGTATACATTTGTATGTACCAATGACCTTGATGACCAATCTTGACCTACAATGACCTTGATGACCAATCTTGACCTACAATGACCTTGATGACCAATCTTGACCTACAATGACCTTGATAACTAATTTTGACCTACAATGACCTTGATAACTAATCTTGACCTACAATGACCTTGATAACTAATCTTGACCTACAATGACCTTGATGACCAATCTTGACCTACAATGACCTTGATAAACTATATTGACCTACAATCACCTTGATAACCAATCTTGACCTACAATGACCTTGATGACCAATTTTGACCTACAATGAACTTGAAAATATATTTTTCTAAAACTTTGGGGTACATATTTCTATCTGTTAGTAATACATTATTAGCTGTAAAAGTGCCTACCTTTCAAGCTATTTAATCAATTTTTAGTTCAAATGGTGGCCATTATGTTTTTTTTAAATGTATGACAAAATAACTATAAAAAATGTTTGTGCCAATTTACATACTATCATATGTTTGGTTCCATATCCTTCTTTCAAGCAAAGAAATTATTTTTCTATGGCAGCTTCAAAATGTACTAAGCAATTTTTTCCTAAATATATTAAAACTTGTTCACAATATCTTAGATGTCTATTCAATGTCCACAGCTATACAACTATTTGAAAATTTAGGTTCCATTTACATGAATGAGAATAAGAAAAGATATAAAAAACTACTGTGCGTTTTTTAATGATAAGAGGAAAAGCTGAATCTAAACTCAGAAACTCGAATAACCCAGTTGTTTATTTAGAAGAAATTGCAGTTCTCTTATTTACTTCTTTATGGCTATATATATATATATATAAACAAATGTTCTAAAGCTCTCATGTTTTAAGGTTCTTAAGCACACATAACTAATTTGATTTGAGGTAAAAAGTTGCCATTTAATCTGTTATCATAAACAAATGGGAGCTCCCATTATGTTTAATATAACCAAACCAGGTTAAATGTTGGTTCTCATAAACCATCTCCATTAATTGAAAACATGAAAAGGTAGAGTTCAAAAGATGTCTTATTGACAAAATTTTTAAGATGTCTTAAATGCTAATTATTATGTTCTTTAACTATGTGTATAAAATATCAGTCCTTTAATTAAATATTAATGAAGAAAATACATTTCAATGGTTTTCATAATTTAATTTTTTTTAATAAGTGTTAATTCAAAATAAACAGAAACATAAAACTTACATGTACTCAACATTGTGGGATTTGGACTGAGTTTTAGCCTGAGAAATCTGTGTATTACTGATGTCAGAGGCAAAAATTTTGTCTGCAAAGGGTGCCAGTAATTCAGTGAGTTGCCCAGACCCACAGCCAACATCTGCTATGATCCCAAGAGGGTTTTTAAGGCTGAAATATAACAACAGTAAAATAATTATTGTTAGGAAGTTTGGAATATAGGTTGACAATTTTATAAATTAATATTGAGTGATTCATTTAAATGAAACATTTAAAAAAGTATAATTACATAAGATAATATTTTGGAGTTTGTCAGAAAGGAAAATTCTAAAAATGTACTGATGAATACAATAAACAGTAATAAAGAGTAAAATAAGTTTACCATAAACTACCCTAAATTTAAACAGAATCATATACAACAAACATATTTTCTTTCTTTTGATTGATTTAATTTATTATTTTGGCAAAGATGTACTGTCAAAGCATTTGTAACTTAAGATTTGTTCCATTTGATTGAATTTAAATTTAGTTGTGTTACCTATCTTGTATTAGTTATATTTCACTGTATAGTTTTAATTCCATTATTAATTGAAAAGAAATAATATACCAATACTGTTTTACTTGACAGAAAAAAATATGAACATGAAATTATGAAAAATTAAAATCAGAAAAATATTTTCATTGTATTTCCAGATAATACAATGCCAAATAATTTGTAAATATCTAAAATATTGTCATATTAAGTATTCTATATTCACCTATTGTATTTATCATTGTACTTAAATTAAGCTTTGTTAAAATTTTATTTTTATATTCTTTTCTGAATAAATTTTTTTAATAGTACCTAAATTATTTTTTTAAATAAAATTATAAAATTTAGATAATACCATATTATGATAATAATCTATTTTTATTTCATTTAATTTTATTATAATAATATAATATATTTCAAATATTATATAATAACTTGTACAAATATTTGTATATTATTAAAATTACATACTTTCTTTATTTTAAATAAAATTAATAAATTTGCAACATAATTTTTGAAATGTTGCTTATCTGATTATAATATTGGTATTGCATGACTTGTTATAATCAGGTTACTATTTTTCTGGACAAATAGTTTAAACACTATTTATCAAGACAAAATTTTTAGAATTAGCTGTTTGTCATTATATACATAAAATTATTTATAATCATGTAATAATTATTTTCCTTATTATAATATTTCACAAGGCTTATAAAAAAAAACTGTTTGTTTGCTGAAAATGATTTCTGACTATTTGGATGTGCAATAAATTTTAATGAAACACAAACAGTGTGTGCAAGGGTCTAGAAATATGTTGTTTTAAAGCTTTGTATCAATTTTATTACTGGACTGCATTTAAAATTTAATTCCTTATATATATTTTTTTTAATTTATAGCAGATGTTATTTGAATAATCAAATTCTTTGAGAAAATATTTTATTTGGTAGATTTACAGAAAAGTTGGCCAAAGACAACTTGGCCCAGGACAACTTGGCTTAAAGGGATAACTCGGCCTATAAAGCCAAGGGACAACTATAATATTGACAGTTAATTAAATCAAATAATATAGTTACTGTAATAATGCAAAGATAGTGAATGGAAATAGTAAATGGGATACACATAATCAGATTAAAATAGATTAATACATAAGTAATTTAAATTGAAAACACCTACTTTGAAAAATTATTAACTGCTATTAACCAATCTATTAGTATTTTTCTTTTAAATAGCAGTAAATTTTATCTCATAAAGTGTTTTATTTTAGGGTTCATTTAATAATTTTTTATATTAATAATAATTAATAATAATATTGTTATATAATAGTCCTAGGCAAAGTTGTCTTGGGCCAAGTTGTCCCAATACCCATTTGGTATTATCTACAAAAATATATTTATTTTTAAAAAATGCAACATTTTATTGCAATATTCAAATGCAAAAAAATTATTTTAATTTTTTTTATATACCAAAATTTTTGGCAAATACAATTTACATTAAATATATGCAAATTTGCCAAACAAAATAACTATACCCTTTGTTTTTGTCCAAGCAACATTTGTCCACAATAATATCAATAACTTTTGAAGGGTAGCCTGGTCTATACAAAAGATAAAGATTTGAAACATTTTCATTATCAAAGATTTTTTCAACGTTTTCAATGATTTCTGATTTAGTAAAAGACGACATTTTTATGTTTAATAAAACAGAGGAAAGTGTAAAATATTTTTACACAATAATGTGTTAATAACTTGTCCATTTTAACAAATTTATGTTTCATGTATCGGATTTAAGTTTATAATTTATGTTAAAAGTAATAACAGTTTAATTTAATTGGCTTATCTATAATTTTTTTTATATTTCATCAAATAATTTTAATAAAATAACTTCCCTTATTCTAAATTTTATTAAACAGCTGATTTTGAAATGTCGCGTATACTTTTATAAAAATAATTAAAACAATTCTCTATATATTTATCGATATATATCATAGATATTGTATATTATATATAGAACTAGATTACACATCTAAAATATTTCTATACTGAAGTATTTTTCATCGCGTGTATGGCAAATTCAGAGTTGGAATTGGTTATGTCACAGTGAAGACTGACGTGGATTCAGGCAGAGCGCGCGAGGCATTTTTTAGGCATTTATAAGTCTTTTTATAGTTCTTAAGGGGAGAGATATACATGAAAAAGTGAAGAAAACCCAAAAAAATTGTTTGCTAATTTATAATCATTATAATGTCTATTATGCATGTGCAAAATATTATATCAAAATAATCATCGCAAATGCTTCAAATTGCATTTGTTTTAATAGCTGTGGCTATGGAAAAAACTGCTAATTTTTAAATTTAAAAAAAAAATCCTGTCAGACTAGATTTCACGTGATTACCGGTTTTACAGTGTTTAAACATATATATATATACTGATGTATTACTCGACTTGTGAACTCATACCAAAAAACTTGTAACTAAATATATATTGCATTTATTACATCTGCCTTGTCTCGGTTTTACATTGGGGCAGCTGTGGGATGTCTAAGAAGAATAAGCAGCGGAACTTTAAGAAGATGGAGGAAAATGAGCCTGAGGTGTCAAGTGCTCAGGAGTCTAGTCGAGTCAGATCAACAAAGAGCATTAGAGGACCTGCCAAGCTTCCCAGACTGTCAAAGGAGATGAACGTGGATACCTGGATTCTGAGGGCAAGGGGATATGTCGAAGACTCTATACGCCAAACAGTGGTTCTGTCTTATCTAGACGAAGACGTCTTCGAATATATATATATATAGTGTATCTACCAGAGGAGAAGATCATGACATCGACATAAGATATTTTTACGGAGCTGAGGGAGTATATATGCGGCCGAAGTTTTCGTCAACTGAAGCTATAAGAACATTGATGGGACGAAGGCAGAAGATGGGAGAGTCTGTTAAAGAATTTGCTCATGCTTTGAGGGTTCTTGGATGAAGAGCGTATCCAGGTAAAACTCTTCCGGAGACTGAGGTAACGTTACCGGAACTCCTTGTCACCGGGTTGGCAGACGATCGAGGACATACAAAGAGGCTTTCTTATACAACCACCAGTATCAATGGATCAGGTAATTGAAAGAGTTGAGCTGTGCCAGAGAACAATTCAACGTAAGAAACCAACCCAGTCACCGTACCAGATTTGAATCGCGGAGGAAGCAAAAAGAACAACTTCGGAGCGGAGACCGATACGTTGCTGGAGATGCCAGCTGGGATTGGACACATAGCGATCGCTTTTGCAAAGCACCTTTAAACGGGCTCGAGAGGATGGTGAGCAGGGACCAGACCTCTCCAAACACACCTGCACGATTGACGGAGAAATCAAAAGAAGGAGTACATCAATATTGATAGACTCTGGGGCAGATGTTTGTCTGACTCCTGTGGCGTTCGTTCGTTCATTACAAACAAGAATAGACCCGAGCCCCGTTGTGATTAAGGGAGTATCTCGGAAATTTGGACGTCCTTGGGAAGGTACAGCTTGAGGTACGTATTGGTTCACACAGATGTAAGCAGGAATTCTTGGTCCCACAGTACCAACAATGTATCCTGGGGCTGAACTTTTTGAGTAAATTTAATGCAGTTATCGACTTCAAGGTGGGTGAATTTAGGTTTGAGAACACCGTTGTCCCGTGGCGACAGCGCATACATAGCCCAACTCAGGTTAGCGTGATCTCAAGGGTGGAAGCTATAGTTCCGGCTAAATCACTCCATCGCCCATGGAGAGGACCCTTTCATGTCGTACGGAGGACGGGAGAACTCGATTTTCTTATCCGGAAGTCGGTGGATGTCGACAGATCAACATACATACAAACCGCCTCAAGCCTTGCAACCGAGACTTGCGTTTGAACACTGAAGCCCAAAATACAAACAACAGACGACCGAATCGGAGACGCCAGACACAGACTGCAGTACACCTTGACTCGTTGGATATTGGACAAGAAGTAGAAGTTCGGCATGCTCAGGGGTCCTTGCCTAACTCAGATGGGGGTAATGTCACAGTGAAGACTGACGTGTATTCAGGCAGAGCGCGCGAGGCATTTTATTAGGCATTTATAAGTCTTTTTATAGTTCTTAACACTGTCAGACTAGATTTCACGTGATTACCGGTTTGACAGTGTTTAAACATATATGTACTGATGTATTATTATTGTGAACTCATACCAAGCCTACATGTAACTAAATATATCTTGCATTTATTACATCGGTCTTTTCTCGGTTTCACAGTTAAAAAATTTGAAAATAACTTTAACAGAATATATATATTTAATTGATACATATAAACAATTATTGAATTTAATATTAGTATACAGATATAAAGTATTTAATTAATACATATAAGCAAATATTGAATTTTTGCCAGGATCGACACTAAGTGACAACAATCAGCTAGATTACCAATTTAGTTAAACTTAATAATAGTATTTCGCATATAGGTGAAGTCTAACATATTTGACTAAAATATCAGTTACGAACATAATTTGTTACTTTATGTACAACACGTACCCATACCAGAATAAATAAAAACCAAACAATTATGATACATGAATAAATCCATTTGAAAGAATTTTACTCATAGCTATAATTTTTAATACCTAAATAAAATGTGTTTTTTCTAATTTTATAGACTTCAAAAGGTCATAGATATTATTCCATTTGAGCCATGTGCACCAAACTTACAAGGTAGTTTTAGATCATTTTTACGCGTTATTTGATACATAATAATGCTCACATACCTTTATATATAAGAATATAACAAAAATTGCGTCATTTTCGGTCAACTTTCAAGGATTGTCCAAATTATGTTGAAACAATTGAGGAGTAAACAATCTGTGAAACGTGATTCTCAAAAAGCTGCAAGAAATTCGACAAAGAAAATGACCACAGAAAAGCCATTGAATGACCTAGTTTGAAAGATTGTGTTGAAACACTAAAAATAAGACTATAATTCCTTGTACATCATATGTACCTACAGTGTTTACTTTTCTGATTCAATCCAGTGTTAAAAAATTATAATGTGTATTGTATCAGTTTTAATACTAAAGTAGGCTAATGCACCTTTCCAAATCAACTAAAATTTGTTTTATACAAACCTTACCATTGTAATGCATCAATATATAATATGTACTTTATACTACATGTTTAAATACTATCATTTACAGCTCCGTGGATCTTATCATATGTTAAGGATCACTATTTATTTCAAAAATATATACTTTTAATTTCTGGTATAAAAACACTTTGTGTAAACTCAGAAATTTCAATAAATTTATTATTAAGAAATGAAATAATAAAACATAAACAGTGTTCCTTTTTAACATTTAACAAATAAATATTATAATTTGCGTGAAATGAAAGAAAATACTTTTTTTTATAGTTTAAATTGTATAATTTACTTAATAATATAATAATTATATATTTTTAGAATTTATTAATACTACATTTGATTTTTAGAACATGTACGTTATGCTTAAAAACAATAATTAAAAAGAATTTACCATTTACTGAGTGTATTTGTCCGCAATTGTTTAATTTTTTTGTTTAAATAAAATAATTTGGTTTCATTGCACAAAAAATTAAAGTATTCTGTGAAAAAATGTCGAAAAATCTGTTTTATTAATACTAAAATGAACAAATTTAATACACACTTATCAATTAAAAATTCCAATAGGTTACATATTTATCAAATTATATTAAGTCAAGCAGTGTGATTATGGAACACTGATAAGAAAAAAACGGATAATTCAACAAGAAAGAAACGAACAGGTTATTTTCAAAAATGTTGGTTTAATGAATGATAACTTATGACAAATTATTTAATTAAATTTCGACCAACTTAATTATATTTTCTGTTTGTAGTATAATATTTTCTTTATAATATTGTTAATAATTAAATGCAGAAAAACTGATTTAAGATAGAATTATGTAAAACAAGAGTCTGAGTTATAGATCGGTAAATTTTATTTTAAAATTCTTAAATTGTATTATCGCATATCTCAAACAATAATATTTTTACAAAAAAATTCTAAATTTCTAGAATATACAAACGACAATGGGTCAATTATATACTCAGTTGTTTATCGATTATATTATAATTATACTGTAAGCATATTGTTTATCGATTGAAATATAAAAAATTCAAATTCAAAATAATTAAAACTATAGAAACATATTTTATTTTGTTGCTTGATTAATTCATAATATCACCGAATATTAAAATGGAAATATTATTTGATTATTGTCATGAAAAGATTGCACGAAGAATCAGTAAATGTATCAACGATTCTATAAAATGTTCCCAACTGAGAAACATGATTTTTGTGGTGCTGATAAAGCGAACTGTGTTTATATTCATAACTGGATTTATTTTCTTACTGTAAGAAGAAGGAACAAATATGAAGGTATTGTTTATTTTGATAACTATGACTAAATTAAAATACAAAGAAAAAAGTTTGAGGACCATTTAACAGAAAAATTTGAAAGAAATGTTTGGAAAGTTTTTATTAAAATGTTTTATGTTCACATTTTCAATCAATGTGAAGTATTTTTGTTTCACGGTGATCCTGACTCGACCTTCGTGTTGTTCGTTTTTAATTGTCATGATAACACGAAGGTCGAGAGGAATAACAGCTCTATCATTGTAATTGTGTCCGGACATCAAGATATTCACTTCCATTCCTCCTGCAGGAACCTTAAGATTCACGTAAACCAGGTGTCCTCCCAAACACGGTGGGAGATGGAAAAGATCACTCGATATGAAGAAATTCCCTGTTAACAGCTTCCTCCATCTGTCAGACGTATTTGGTCGAATTCTCCAATTTCCAAATCGATCAGACATTGTGACAATAGCACCATAAAAACTTGTTCCATTGATGTTCAACATTTCTGAAAATAGAAGAAAAGAGAACAAAACGTGAAACTTTAAAGTTAGAACAAGTTCCATCTTTGGAATCTATCAACAAATCTTTCTCTGATTATTTTCAACATCAAGATTTTATGAAACACAAAATTAGAATCTTTGATCAAAACATGAATTGTGAAATATTTATCAAATAAAATAATGTTTTGGTGTAAAATCTCGTTGAAAACTTGTTCATTGAATTGTTGAAAGATCCTTTTATGAATACAGTTACAATATCTTAATTGTCTTGTGCGAAGAGGATTCTAAACTTACCTGGGGTGGCTTCTGGATAGAGATCTGAGAAAAAGAATAAAATATTGAATTAGAAAACATTTATTTATTAAAAATATTAATTCAGTTTTTGTCAAGATTATCAATAACAAAAAATTGTCTAAAATAAATTGTTTTTGTTTGAAATGAATATTTTTAAAAATTGTAATAAAATTATAAAAAATTAATTCGAAAGGATCCAAATAATTAAATATTTTTACAGAAAGAATTAAAAAAGTATTATAAAATAACCTGTTGAGGAAGAAAGACTCGGAGCACAAGCACCTGAAACAAAAGTAGAAATAATAAATTATCTTTTATTCAAGAAGAGCTGAACTTCGGGAACCAAGCAGATAAGATCAAAGCGAAGTGCACCAACAGACTGAAGCAGCTAGCGGTCCTCAGCAACAAAGGCTGGGGAGCGTCTGAAGAAACTGTAAGGAAGGTCTACCTAACGTACATCCGAAGCTCTATAGAGTACGCAGGAGGGATTTGGATGCCCACCATGAGCCAAACAGCCAGAAACCAGATCCAGACTATCCAAAACAGCGCTGCACGGATCATTACAGGATGCTGTAGAAACACTATAAGAGCGGATGAGGTGGAGGAAGAAGCGAATCTAGAGGGCCTCAAATGCCGTAGCACCGCGAAAGCAATCAAACTGTACGAGAGAGAACCACGTGGGCCGCTTCACCTCCAGCTTTGCAGCAGAAGCCAGGGCTATCCACCACGCACTCGATGCAATCTCGAAAGAATTAGTATTTGACCCTCCTCACATCATAATATTCACCGACTCCCAATCGGTCCTCGCCAAGCTAGCCCAGGGTCCACACCAAGTGACTGATCCACTGATCGTGCCAATCATTACTCATCTTTCCAAGCTCTACTGAAGAAGCATACACACTACATTCCAATGGATCCCGGCCCACAAAGGCGACAAACCCCTATTGTGAAGAGTGTGTCGAGGGAGCGAAAGAAGATGCCGAACACCTGCTCCTTAAGTGCCCACGCTGGAGCCCCCAAAGAAGTAAAATCCCGCAAATAGACGAAGACGAAAACATTTTTAAGTTCCCCCAATACATCCAAAAATTCGTGAAGGCGATTGGACGCGGACAGTATGTGTGTTGAATTAATTAGAATGTTTACATATAGTGCTCTCATTTAAAACATCATACAAACAAACATTTACCGTTGCTCGATTTAATGTCCCGATGGATCAGGGGGGTGTCCGACGCATAGTTATGCAAGTAACTAATTGCTGAAATAAAGTAACACATTAAAATATTAATGGTTATTAATTGACCTAATTATAGTTACATAGAAAAAATTAAATTCTTCCGTTGAACAGAGAAGAAGAGATTAATATTTAACCACTTCATTAAATAATGGAGATACACGATTTTATTTAATTATAAAATTTTCTCAAATCTTTGTAGGACAAGAAGATACGGTGCAAGAAAAAAGTTATCATGTTGATCCTCTTACTAAAATTACGTAAAATTAAAATA
>JAUZNC010039569.1:0-18017 GCA_034780395.1 Vannuccia rotundouncinata | reverse complement strand
TGAAACAGATCTTTTTACAATTCTATCATACTTATCTGTACTTACGTATAATGTTGTACTTATTGTTGTACTCATTGATGTACTCATTTGCGTTTTGTCAAATGTTTAATTATAAAATAAATTATTATTATTATTATTATTATTAGCTATTTATGCAAAAGTTAATTATATACGTCATATACTATATGCATACTTTTTAGAATCTTTAATATGATTAATGGCATTGACCAAATAATATTAATTTTATTGGATTTCACGATATCATCTATACAAAAAAAATTTTTTAGATAATTAATTAATATTATAATAATTTAACCATAAAATTTTGTGCAAACAACATTAATTAGTAGGTAATTTGCACAAATAAAAATTTATTTGAAAATTATTTCAGGTGAAAAGCAATGTGAAATGAAAAATATCAATGTCCAATGAATATTAATATAATGATATTAAATAATGGTTTTTCATATATAATTAGTAATCATCAATTGCCTACATTACTAAATTCAATATATGTTACCAAATACCACATGAAATTTAGCACAATTTTTTTATTTACCAGCATTACCAAATTATAATTTTAGGTACTAAATTAAAAATTAAATGAATTATGAAGGTTCAATAATACTTATATAATATATATATACATATATGATAAATTTATTATTTATATTAGTGTATAATTATAGAATGACAGAAGATCACTAACTTTTTATAATTTCACTATATTGTGCTGATAATGAAATATGTTGTTAATGAAAGTTTTAGACATTATATTCACATATTTAAACGAATGTTTTATTAAATTAATAATTTTGAAAGACTAACCTCATTATTCTTCACATATTTGATATCCTAAAACGTCCAAAAACCTGTTTAATAAATGTAAAAAATAATTTCTAGGAAGGCCTGAAGGAAGCTCCGACCTCCATTGAAAATTTCCTTTAAAAAATAGCGATTTGAAGAAGGTCCTCGAAATTTTTAAGGAGCTCTTTAAGCTAAGGGATGATTCTGAAAACACGGATTTCGAGGAAACGTACTTCGAGGAGCTTGGCGGACCATCGATCGAGACCATCTGTGTATATGTTTATGTGGATATGTAGCTTTGGATATGTGTGGATATGCTTGGATATGTAGCAAACAATATACTTATTCACTGTATTTTATACATATACACAGATGGTCTCGATGGTCCGCCAAAAGGAGCTCCTCAAACACTTAAGGAAGGATTCTGAATACCGGGGACCTATAGATATATAATAATGATATACATATATCAACAAAATATAATAATCGATTTAGAAAAAGACTTTCGCGTAACTGCAACGGAAATATCGTCTCTATATTTTTATACAGTTTGAATACTATTTTTTTTATTTAATACATAATATTTTTATTTTTATTTTACCATTTATATTATTAATTCAAAGTATTGTTTTAAATTATAGATAAATACATTTAAAAATTATTTTTAAAAAGATTTTCGTTTTTATGATTGGTAGGTTATTAAATATTTATTTTATATTAATATTTTCTATCTTCTTTATTATTCCATTTATAAATTTCAAAATGCGTCTTTTAATAACTGAATTTATTTTTTATATGACATAATATATTAAAAAATATTTCATTTCTTCGTTGACTTGATAACAAACTAAATCCCTAAATTCAAGAAGAAAATCATTAAAAAATTATGTTAAATTAAGATAAGTGGTACTTAACAAGTTTTTCTTGCGAGCGATTTGGTAGTTATAGTTATAAATTTTTAAAATTAAATTAATGGTATGGCACGTAGCTGAATTAAATTACCAGATTGTTAGGTGATATAAACTGACAACTTAACCCAATTTCAACCTGCATTCCATATCTTTTTTACTCTGGATATTCTGATTATATGCTGGATATATCCATCAAGGGCCACATGGAATACAGGCTGGAACTGTGCCTGCATTCTATCCTCTATGTAGCCAGAATTTTTTGCTATGGCAATTACAGTAAGGGTCAAAAGCAAAATTTGGCCTTGTAATTACAGCCACACCTGGCATGCAATTTTATGTTTGGGAATTAAAAAACATTGTAATTGAATTACTAATTTCTAATCTGATTTATAATTATACTTTTTACATACCAGGGTCATAGCCAGGATTGTGTTTTAGAAAGGAATGGAACACAAATTAACTTGGCAGTAGAGTACAAAGATATTTAATATTGGGGGGGGCTAAACTATATGGCTATTGATAATAAGCATCCTGTCCTGTCAGAAAAATGTTCACGGGATGGGATGGAGTGTTAAATATTAAGCATCCCAAAAATATGTATTTAATGTCCATAAATATTATTTGAGAACAGTCCCCTATTGATGTACTCCCATATGTATAATTTAAATGATTCATAGTTTATTATTTTAATGTCCACAATCAATCCCCACTGTCCAAATATTTGTATACATCTTCATAATTGGTCCAGACTGTTTGTGGACATGTTGATTAGATATAATATTAATTTTAGACACACATATATATCTATATGAACTTTGTATATTACTGACCATCACTTTTAAACTAAACAAATTATCTGGACCTATTATGGACATGTCCACAAATGGTCAGACAGTGGGGATCAATTATAGACATGACCATTTGTGGACAATGAAATCATTTAAACTATAAACTACAAATCATTAAACATTCCTATTTTTATTCTAAACTGATTGGATGAATAACTAATAGTCAATGCTAGAAAGCTATTAAAATGTATTCTATGACACTTTTGACCAAATACAATTTATAAAAATTCCTTACATATGTAGACTGAAAATTACCTAAACAAGGAATGCAGGCTCATATGGTACATATATTATAATGAAAATATTTTTATGGTTTTTATAATACTTTTTTTTATATATATATATAAATGTATATATATATAGACATATATTGGGTGTATTAAATATATACATATGTTAGGTATTTCATAAGTCCATTCATATACTAGATAGTATAGCGGTAGTTTTGCTTTTAACCATTTCAACCTGGGCTGGCCAAACTGTCTTGCCATGACAATTCTATCATCTAATGGAATATATTAGTAATATTTTTTTATATGTGGGATATGGCAATTAGTTTATATAAACTTTTTTAAATTAGTACAAGTGACAGGTAATTATTGATCAATTGAGACATTTTGCAACTGAATAGCCTGGTATTTCAAAAAGGATATCTCAGAGGTTGTACATATCATACTTCTCTACTTTTTCATAAACTGTCATAATTTCCTATTTTTATCCTACTTTTTCATATATATATTTTGGAGATAATTAGAGTCAATAAATATTTCAATATGAAATTATGTAGTAAATAAACACAGTTGGGTTATAATATGTTCCAATACAGTAAAGTTACAGAAATTAAATATCCTAATTATGTAAGTCAATCAAACTATAGTAGATTGCTTAAGGGTAGTGACTAACATGCATTCATAAATATATTGAGATAGGAAGTCACTGTTTTACCCAACCTGAATTATTTTTCTGTTACTGAAAGAATAAAGAATATTTCATTCCAGGAAAATGTATGGCTAAAAAATGGATGCCAAATGATGTGAAAAAGTCAGAATTTATATAGTAAATTTGTAAACCAACAAACCTAAAATATCAGCTGAAACCTAAATTAATTTTTAAGAAGTGTGGGAGGCCTGTACATTTAAACTAGGTACAGAAAAAAGTGAGTACATTTATAATAATAAGAATAACACAAATAACCACTTTTTTCTATTTATATCTAGTATTCTATTATAGCTATCAGGATGAACTTGAGCTTGCTAATTAATTTGAAGATGTCCTATGATGAAAAAGTAAATATTCTCAAATATAATGGTTATAAAATAGATGTCATGTCAAAATAGTTAACTTATATAGTAATTTAAAAAAATTAAAATCTTGAATAAATTTAATTCAAATATATAAAAAAGTTGTTTGAATGTTAGAATTATATAATCCATAATCAATTTTATCTCTTTATTATTTATATTCATTTGAAAGAGTATTACAATATTATATTATATTATTTAGTTTTGTTATTTATTTATTTTAAAATTATTCCGTTTTTTTAGAGTAAATAATTGCTATTTTTCTATTAATCATTTCTATATAATATACAATTATTATATAATAATAGATTCACTAGAAATGTTTTTCTTCCATCATCTCCCTGATACAGTCATTATCAATATCAGCCTGTGGTAGACACAACAAACACACAGTGGGGCTGGATCTGAAAATCAGGTGTCATCGATCAACACACTAATAAAAAATGGATCTGACAGATTCGTATGGTGTGGAAGAGGAGGAGACCCCAAGAAAAATTGCAGAATATTTTGTTGTTGTTGGTCTTCCACCAAATCCTCAGCCTTATGACATGTCCAGGGTAAGCTGATATTTATTTGATGCCTCCATTGTTAGCTAAGAAAATAAATTATTATATTACTTTTTGGGACAAGTTTTAGAGTATTTTTATAAACGAGGTTCTGTCTCTTGCATTTTGAGATAAATGTACATCTGGCATGTTATGGCTTGTTAATTTATTCATTATTTACATGAGTCGGTTCAAGCTGTGTATTTGTTGACTAAGATTTTCGATTAATACGAATTATCATTAAACAGAAATTCTGTCCATTTTTTAGATGCGACTTGAAGAAGAGATTGTTAATGTGAGCGGTGCCACTGTCGACTTCACTAAGTATCCAGAACCCATCGTCGACATTGCGGTAAATACATTCTCTTGTTCTTCTTCTTATAATGTTTATTTTAATAGTATTCAGTTTTACGCTCATCTCCCCTTATTAGGTTCTCAACCATACGGCTAATGAGAACCTTCCAACAGGCTACACTATGATTGAGCGTAGCTATACCCGGGCCAACAAAGCTGACCTGAATGGTCGAAGTGTCTACAATGAAATGTATCTCTGCTATCGCCGAGGAAGAGACAAACCACCCATCACCGATATTGGGTTAGTACACCAGACTATATTTATTTCTGGTACAAAACTAAAACGAAGCATTGTATTACTAAAAAGAAAACAGATCATATTTTAGTTAAATTGATTATCTGATTTTCACCTTTTATATCTTATCAGTTATCTTTTGTATGGTTTAAAGCAATGTTCAGATAGGCAGGGAATCTGTTTTGCAGTTGGACAACCGTACAAATATTTCCATTTTCGGACAGCTGCTATTTCCCATAGCTTTGTCGCCAATATTATAGGGGAAATATTTATCTTTTGTTCTACTGATTTAGTGCAATTATTTGTATGATACCATAATATGGTCTCAAATGTGTCTTAACTGTTTATAATGGAGCATATTAGCGTATTCGATATGAACTAACCAAGTTACTTCACTGATTTTCTTAGATAGTTTAGGTCATTTAATTAATGTGCAATTTGTTTTTGTAAAATTGATTTATGTGGACATTTTCACTCACTTTCAAATCGTCCAATGTTATCTGTCGACTCTACATAACATTGTAAATATTTTAGACACTTAGCTAGCTACAACATCGAGTTATCGATAACAAGAGATGAAAAAGCGTGAGAGAAAGAGACAGGAGGGCCTCATGACTGCCTGATAAGTAAATGCCTTCATATTTAGTGGAATAGGAGTTGGGAAGAGAATTCTTGTAAAGTCTTGTTCGCTCGAAGTGAGTGAAATTGAACAAATTCTCCGATGTCCATCCTCTCTTTCTCTCTGTGTATGTGTTTTTGGCTCTTGTAAGCTATATTTAATACAGCAGACGGATTAATAAATAGTTGGGGTGATGTACGATATATCGCTACCACAGTCGTCATTGGCAGTAGTCTGGAATCTCCCTCTGTATAGTGTTGACTGACTCCAAAAACAAGAGCATCTCGATAGGCCGGTTTTCGTTGATTGTTGGCGAGAGATTTAGTCTATTCTTGGGAGTGTTAATCTCAATAAGTATTGACTCTATGACAACAGCGATTTCTTCTTCATATCGGTTAAGTTTAAGGTTTTTGTCTTTTAGTTTTTAGAATAATTCTTTGTTTTCCTCGTTTTTGGAGTATAGAGTCTTTCTCAGATTACTTATGTATAATTTCGAAACAATAATATAACCTAATAGGAAACAAGAACAATTGTATTCAATTTTTCTACAAAATTCACCATGGCACATCAACTATTCGTTTTTATATGTACCAACTTAGATTCAACATTCAAACTTGTTACATTTTGAAATTAAGAAAGGACAAAAATTTTGTCGAAAAATTTTAAATAATAAATTAAATGTATTCACCAGAATCTGTAATAATATCCGCATACTGAAAAAAAATGTTAAAGCATCTTATAACAGATTGTAATCGTTACTATTTATCCAACGGATGACAAATTAATCCATAAATCCGCACGTACCGCAGATTTTGGTTTTTCCTCTTCACCGAATGCAGTAGGATCGATCAAGTCCTAATGATTTCTATATCTTCCAAGAGCGAGGACTTGGTGGAGAGGTTCTAGAATTTTTCTAATTTTCCCCTCTGATACAGAACTGTAGAAAATCGAATTGAACTTTATTTGGCGAACCAGTAATACACTAACAAAATTTTCGTGTATTTGATTGTAAGTTTAATAAGGTTTAATAAATTATTAGAAAACACTTGTGCAATATTCCAGTATTGGTCACGTTCTATTTATTTATCATTTTCTCTATCTTAGAATATAGGAAGCTTTATTGTTTTGCCGATCTATCTTAATCTCTCCATTATAATCAATCTGTTAGTGTAAACTATCTATAAGAAACTATCTAACTCTCTATAAGAATATACCTAATGATATATTATTACTAATATTATTATAATACCTTCATCAAGACTGCTATATCTATGAAAGTTCTCATGCATTATAGTGATTTTAATCTTAGTTATTCATTAACTTACTTTCTCGATGTACTACTGATACCCAAATAATATATCGATTAAGGTTTTATTGCCAGAATAACGTCTGTATTTCAATCCTGTATGTCTCACGGTTTCGGCATACGCAAGTACACACACTATAATGAAACAATGTTTCTTTATCAGGTACATATTTAGTATTCCTATACTATTTCTGGTTTAGTGCAACTTGTACCTTTTAATGAAAAAAAACACTTATCATGATAGTTATACTCAAGTTAATCGCATACGTAGCTAGGAGGTTACATATGTCTTGTTATTTTCTAATATTGTTATTTAATAGTAATGTCTTATTTTCAACATTTGACGACACCTTTTTGTTTCAGAGGTCAATTTTAATGATATCTCTAAAATGGGTAGACTATGTTCTTATGTAGGCGTACCAAGTATTAAAAATACTACGCATTTTACTATTTAGTATAATTTAAATGCACTTTTTAACCTGCTATTATAGAGAAAATATCTGTATTACTATGAAACTAAACTGTTAAGATCGTGTCATTTTTTAGGTTCATTTTGAAAGTAATCTATTTCGTCAATTGTATAATAATTATCGATGTAGATAGTTCATGTTTCATGAACGCTTTATTTATTATATTATGTTTATAAATAATTTCTTTCTTTCTCCAATTTCTACGAACAATCAATCATATTATGCCTTTTTGTTTATCTAAACCACGAGTACGTTGTATAAATTATAATTTTCAATGTTTTAATATTAACCCCGGGTATGGGAGCATACTGGTACAGTAAGTGTCTACTCAGGAGTTAATATTGTAGTGACTAATAGTGACTACTCAAAGAGTCAATATTTGAGGTTTGTTATAAGCATTGCTCACAAACCGACATTTATTTTGCACTTTTAATATTGAGACTGGAGTTCATCGATTGAATAGAAATACGATACGATAGTGCATTCTCTGGCTTTTTGTGTCCAGGGTTCACAACCAACGCTCCAATATGCGGAAGCTTCGGGAGTCTGTAGAGATGGTTGGCAAGACGGTTGGAGGGTCCAGCGGAAACATCAACAACTCCACCACAACTCCTCTCTTCTTCACCTACATGCGAGCCAAGCCTTCCGCAGCTGTCGACACCCTGGCCGTCACAGACATCTGCATAATCCTCACCAACAAGGGTGAAGCCTGTCCTCCGGCCTATAACAGAGTCAACGAGTGTCTTAACACGTCCATTGTGAGTGCCACTGTTTCCCTGTAGAACCATAATTATAGATACATAATATATTGCCTGTTACCTTGACTACCGTATCACTGCAGCCCGGTCACTCGGTCTACCTCTGCTACAAAAAGTCAGTGGTTAAACAACACGTGCTTGCCTACACCCCCGGTATTCGCTTTCTCTATCCTGCTCTCACCCCCTCCTGTCCCGACTCCGTGCGCAACGTGGCTGGGTTCTGCCTGCCCTCGGGAGCCACTCTGGAGTCCTGGTCGGAGACTAGGGACCCTCCCACTCCAGCTTACTTCACCTTTGTGCTCACTAGTAACAATTATAAGAGGGTAAGTAGAATTTAGCTGATCATGTTTGGGTTATACATAGATTGGACATCGAGTAATAATTGTTGTAGTGGGTTCGTTTTTAACTTTGTGATATAAAATCTTTTCAAATAATATGTACCGGAAAACCTCTAAGTAAATTAGAATGGTGTTAAAAACATCAAAATGAGTTTCTCATGGTCACAAATATGTTTATGAACATTTTTATAAAAGTTGGTCGAAAAACGACCTCACTGGGCTGTTATCAAAAAAGCAGAACGTTACAACTATATTATACGGCCAAATAGTTCCCAGGATTTGCTTGTACTATAAATAAAAGCAATCTCATGCCATTTTGCCTGTATTCATCTACCATTGCACTGTGTTTGAGGGTGTCCTCTCTATGGGTATATTATACAGTTTAATCACTAGCTATGGTTTGAAATTATATATTTTTGTTCCGTCCAATATATAATCGTTATAGTGAATTTGCTGGCTTACAAATGGTTTGCATCGAAATGGTTAGCCTAAAATTATTCGCAACTGTTTCCAAAATTTGGATCATTATTTAATGTCTTGTAATTTGGTTCTTAAAAGAGTTTCATAGTTGGCTGAAATTAGGGATTTAGAAAAACGTGTACAGTTATACAAAACAATAGTATGAGGCAGATTTTATTGCTGGGAACCTTGTTGTATTTTTATATGAATAGCAACACGATTTGATCAGCTAAATTTAACTAAATTTATCCTAATTTAACTTACTTTTTTATTTCCTGTTTCTATTTAAACTGGGATAATGTGTATAAATATAACTATAAATATATAATAAACTGAAGTATGCGAAACAACTTTAGATGGAAATATTGATCGGTATCGATAGTTTAGTTTGAGTCAATTTAAACAGTGGTTAACTACGAGATGGGTATTTATAGATAACCTGAATAGGTAAACAGATATTTTCCACCTTGCATATTCACAAGACTTATTCCACCTCTGACTTTTCTTATTCTGCATCAATAGCTCTACGGTGGCGCAATTACCTTCTACGAACCTGTGGAGTTGGACCAACTCACTGACGAACAACGCGAGGCTCTGTCGGTCACCCCATACACCATGACCCAGGATCTTAAAGCTGGTCGTCCGAAGCGCCTAGTCTTCTCCAACAAGGCAATCTGTCTAATTTCTCACTGGCCATTCTTTGACGCCTTCAAGAAGTTTCTAAACTTCATTGTTAAGCTAGTCAGATCAGGCGAGGATCAGCCCGTTGTTGTTGAAAGGTGAATCTTTGAGTGAATTGAACAATACATGTTTTTTTATCTTTATATAGATTGTCGTGTTTGTTATTGGTTTATCCGAACATGTTTTAATATCTCTCTCTCACTTTTTTCATCTCTGAAGGTTTATCCACCACTTTTTGCACGAAATCCCCTTTCCCACTGCGCAAATGCCCAACATTCATGTCCATGTAAGTGTCTTGTTTGTCTGTTTTTATCTCTGTCCTGATTATAGTACAAGGGGCATGTTATTATACTTATTATTTTGATTTTACATTAATTTTATTCTTACAAAGCATTAAAATTCGTCTATATAGCTTCAATTTGCCTATAACAACACATTCCTAATCTAATAAATACAAAAGTTATTACATAGCAACATAATTTATAACAACACTTTTTTATATTACCTCTACATTTTAAAATGTACCATAATGTTTACTGCTCTCGCTCTATCGGTTAAAAACTTCTATAAGAAAATAGTCAAATTCATCCATTACCTCAGTTCGTCCATTATACCGTTTTTATCTAGCTATGTCCTGTTTTGTTTTGATTTTCATATCGTTCAAACGGTTGCTCTTATATTTTTTGTGTGTGATTAGACAGTTGTCTTATTGAAAGGATTGTTTTAATGTTTTATTCAAGGCCCTTACAGAATTCGTGTTCTTCATATTATAGGCGTCGAGTTTAGAGTTAACCGTTTAACTAAGCCAAGAAGGTATCTAATTTAATTATATACTTAAGTCTTCAATCATGAAATTGGCACTAATTAATTTGTCGGGTGTTTCTTTAAATTGTCGATAAGCCACCATATCAAGTTTAAATGAATATTGATTATCTAGACTCACATGGAAGTAGAATTCTGACATGCGAACAACGCTCTTCGGTTTGTTTTTAAAACATAAAACTTTTGTATCCATAAAAAATACTTTCTGATTATAAAGTTTTATCTATATGTGTTGCTGTGTTGACAACTTTACTTATATAGATATTTAATATGTTCATACATAGATTGAACATCTAGTAGCAGTTTTTATAATGTTGCTCTATATTGAAAACTGTAACATCTTTTCAGGTGTACCTATTTGTAAACTATAGTTCCAAGAAGAATGTTGCTGAATACACGAATACAACCATGTTGAACATACTTGAATTAGTTTTACTTTAGTTATTATTTAGTATTATTTTATAGTCAGCATTACATACATTTTGTGAATACTCGAATTAATTAAGTTAGCTTTTGACTACTTAGGAAAATTCTAGATATATTGTCTTGTTTTAACCTGCGTTATTTTTATTTCAGCATTTTTGTCCCAATGAACAGTCTAAACACTGCAACGTGGTTGTTAAAAAAAGCTCACGAATGACATAAATATTAGAAATATAGATAGCCAAATAGTTTTCACAATTTGAATAGGACATAGACATTAAAAGTTATAGATAGGCAGTAAAATGAAATTTGTAATTTAGTATTGCTTTTAAAAGATACTAATCATTGATATCGTAATTAACCTCTGGATGGGCTGCCGATCTAGATGAACATTATTGCAATATCAAAGCCACTAACCGGCATCGTCTGAGTTATCAATGTATATTCTATGGTTTAATTTCTACGGTTACTACGTTATTGCAGTCACACTAGAGTAACAATTCACGATGAAAGGAGCTAATGGGTGAACACATTTCAAGCTGAATATAGTAAACCCATACTCCATACACATATCTCTATATAATAGTGTCAAACTTCTATAACTAATAGTGTTGTTTAATAATAGTATTGAAAAGTATTATTCATACAATTTCAACATTATAGATATTTTTGATTACATCTTGTTTGTAAATCCTGGAAAATATTGATTTATTATAGATTAATTATAATAATATTTGTATAGAATTCTACTACTTTTAATTCTTGTCAATGACGCTTGCTTGTTATGAATCATACTAACACGAGACATTTCTTTATAGCATCATATTTAATTTATTTTAGCTGAATAAGGACGTGAATTTATGCCTACAATATCGTGAGGAGTCCTTGTTTTCGACAAGGTTAGCAGAATTTTTTTTTAATTTTGAATAATTATCACATTTGAATTTCAGACCTTATTGTATTTCTTCTTAAAATTTTTATACAAGAATAAGAAAAACATGTTCTTCTTTCCAGTGATGATCCTTTTATTTCTCTATTATCCACGCTAAATCCGGACCAAATTATCCAGCTACTATTGTACATGCTTACCGAACAGAAAATTCTTCTTACTTCTTTGAGGCACAATTCTCTGACGGAAATTGCTGAAGCTCTTATCTGGGTGAATGTTTTATAATTGATTTTTTAATGTTATCAATCTAATTTATATTACTTTTAGTTGTACAATATGTGGTTTACACAATAATATCACTTATTTTAAAGGGACAATTTTGTGAACAATTTTGGGAAATTTTTGAATATTTATTAGGTAATATTTGTGAAGTCAATTTAAAGAGAAACATAACATTATTGAAATTGTTTGAATTGAATTCATTATCAAACTATATATTAAACATAAAATTCATTATCAGAGTTGAAAATTATTTCTCAATATTAATAATATAATGTTCATAATAATATATGCTCATTTATTTGATTATACTAGTTTTACTATATTTACTACTTCTAGTAGTTAGTATATGTATAATACATTTTTTAATTATTCATAATATTAATATTATTTTGCTTAGATGATATTCCCTTTTCGCTGGTCGGTAGTCTACGTCCCCTTTCTCTATCTGAGCTGGATCCATGTTATTCAGTCGCCTTCTCCATACTTGATAGGGGTGGACTCACGGTTCTTTGATTTCTTTAACCTTCCCGAATGTATTGCCTGTGTTGACCTTGACACTAAGAGTATAACCCCGCCCAAGACCGATCATCTGCTAGATGTCAAGATGTTTCCAAAGGTAAGGCTATTTCGATGCGAATTGTTATCTTGCAAGTATTAACGAATTACTTTCTGATTTAATATTAATTGATGTTTGAGTTCGACTAAATTGTTTCATATTATGTTAATTTTGTTTAATAAATCTATTTATTTAAAATCTTATAAAGTTGGAAAATATGAAAAAAGCATAAAAACTATGCAGATACGATCAATTGATTTTATAGATTGACTATCTGTCTTGCTTTCATTCATCTATACTATATTATTCAACTTTAATCTGTGATTTATTATTCAACAGAAGCGTTTGTGTACTCTATGATTGAGGGAAAATCACAGTCCACAATTTTTTTAACGAGACGTCATCACTTAATTTGTCCCTAAATGGCCATATCGAATTAAAATAGGCGCCAATCTGTAGAATCTATAGGGTTACATTACACATAAGATACCCTATCTGCAGAAACATACTATCAGACATTCTGATCCCTCTTCATCTCATATTGAACTTGATCAGGTTTGACTACAGATGTCTGCACAGTCATTAATTTTAGGGTGGGGATATACGCAACTATTCTGATATATAGATAACATATTAAAGCTGTTTGTTATATTTTACGGAGCTAATTCTAAAACGTCAAGATAAGTATTTATTTGATTAAGAGATTGATTTGATCGTTGTTTATGCGCATTTATGAGAGCTGACATCATATTAAAGTAAGAATAGAGCAGAAAATAATACTTACAGGGTGTCCATTGGTCAGGGAAGTCATGGAAAAGTCAGGGAATTTTAGAATTAATCAGGGAAAAAACGGTATTATATAAAATTTCTGTCTGTATATTTCAATCTGAGTCATATTTGCATGAATGTTTTAGTGTTTAAATATACTTAGGGTACTGTTTTTTCAAGGATATGCAGATGTAAGGCATATAACTGATTACATTAGTATCACAGATTTATATGCCGATATTTATTTATGAAAATTTATTTATTCACGTCACTATGTATGCATTGCTAACCCATTCAATATGAATGCAGGAAGATAGGCACCCCATATAACAGCTGATTACATTAGTATCACAGATTTATAGGCCGATATTTATTTATGAAAATATATTACTATTACACGTCACTATCTATGCATTGCTAAGCCATTTAATATGAATGCAGGGAGATAGGCACCCCTGGTATGCCCAGCTGTCATTAGGTAGGTTTTTATTTGGGGAATATTTGTAAATTATTAGTTTTAATATACTAACTCTGGCAACAACCACCGTAATTCAGAAATTTCTACATTAATAATGTTTCCATATTTTAATCTAAGTAGAATATTATGTATTTATTACCCAAATAAATAATGGACAATGCTTTCTTGAGATGCTCTCTCCTGCATTCTAATTCATAGAATACTAAAAATATCCTCGTGAGCTCCAATTTCCCTGACCGCGTAGCCATAACGAGCAGGAGATTAGAGTCAAGGGAATAGTCAGGGAACTTTATTGGTCAGGGAGAGTGGGCACCTTGTAATAGTCTCCTAATAATATATTTTATATACCAGGAAAATGTCCACGTGTTCTTATTACAATATTAATTAATATATTATATATTTCTTCTCTCTATAATAATGTATAGCATAGTTATATCTCTCTATATAAAGATGAACATAAAATGATTTGTCTTCTTTTTCGTAGAAAGCTACTAAACTTCTCAAGTCGTCTCTAACGGCACTCCAGATAGAAGTGCAAGCTATTCAAGCCTTACATATGACGAACAAAGAAAAACCCGATTATGATGAGTTTCACTACAAACGAAAACGGGTAAGAATATTCCTCACGACAAGACCACACTAATTTTATCTTTTGTATATTATTCAACAATGTATAGAATAATAAATTTGTTGGTTGCTTGTATTTGACGAACAACAATTCTATTTATTGCTGAATAATATATTTAAATAAGAACTAGACATCTTTCTCTC
Source organism: Vannuccia rotundouncinata (assembly GCA_034780395.1). NCBI lineage: Eukaryota > Metazoa > Platyhelminthes > Proseriata > Coelogynoporidae > Vannuccia > Vannuccia rotundouncinata. Next base: position 3,396 of record JAUZNC010039569.1, on the reverse strand, counting down.
TTATTAAGGGTTTGATTGTGATTCGCATCAAAGAGTGCTTCCTACGCTTCATGACGAGTTTACTCAAAGATTACAGGAGTTATCTGATCCCGGTGAATAACAGAACTGCCAAAGGTCGCCTCTTCGATACGGACGGTGTGTTCTTAAATCACAGAAATTCTATTCTGCGACATATTAACATTTTCGTCCGAACCTCAACCTTAAACAATAATATTGTTCTTGCAGGCTACTCACGGTCTTTCGGGAGCCAGACCCGCCCCCTTATGCAGGATATCTTTGACACTCAGTTGTGGGCAAGCTTCGTAATGGATCGTTCCTATCCCTCCTCCTGGGACGATTCCCTCGCCTTCTTCGATCGGTGTATTCACACAATGGCGCAGTGTAATGGTGCCGAAGGTGGTAATTCAGGTGCTGGGGATCAGCTTCCTCGTCTGTTGGAGTCTGACAAAGCGGTTCAGAGGTAATTGACTTCTCCCTTAGTAGATCTAATTCGCTATTTACATTTAAAACCGGAAGAGTATATTGATAGTTATTTTATTTTTATAAAATTGTCTACTCAGAATAATCTTTTAATAATGATCTTAGTGAGTTCACAAAGTTCCTGTGCGGACCTGAAGCTGATGACAAAAGCGGGCCAGCAGTTAACTACGCCGGTATATTCCCCATCAATCTTGACCGTCGCCTGCTTAATACTGGTGAAATGATGTCTCCTGACCAGCACAAACATTGCAACCACCATTCTAGTGTGGACAATGTTGCCAATTCGAGTGGTCTGCACGGTTCGTATTACTTCTGTTAAAGTGTAGCCCCTTACGTATTATAATAATAAATATATATTTTTGAGCCAAAGTTTCGACGATAAAGATTTTTATCTTCTCCAGTCAACCCATCTGCCGATCAAAATTACGACGAGGATGATGATTCTATGATAACTCCACAACCGCAACAACAACAGCCGTTGCTATGCGATGATCCTCTTTCGGAGACAGCTTGCATGGATTCGAGCTGTGCGGCTACCCCTGGCAAAACGTGTCTTCTGGATGAGACTTCCACTGGTGGACGAGACTCCTCTGTAGGGGTAGGGGGGAAGAAGAGGAGAACTCTACTCAAGCGCCCTCTACAGGAGATCAAAGAGGCTTTCGCCAAAGGTAACTTATTGATTATTGACATATTCTGACATGAAAACTGTCAGTTATTTTAAATAAACCGATTTTTGAAAAAAAAATTGCGTATTAGTTTTCTTTAATTTACAACATTCGTGTCTAATTTGATAAATTTGTAACATTTTAAACTATTTTTATTGGAAACATTCATTTTACTTCACATTTGTCAACTATATATTTTTCAATAGATTTATTTTTTTCTTTTAAATAATAAATTAATATCAGTCTATTTAATAATTATTCAAATTGCTGTACATGTCTAACTTTTTTTCCTATTCATTAAATTAAACAAACTCCCTCTGCACGAATTTCCAGTTCAACTTGGTGTCTGGATTTTTAAATAAAGATTAGGGTTGTGTGTAGCAGATGTTCTCTTCTATATTTATTTTTTTGTTGCATGTTATTCTTACGAAACATGGTTACGATTTACAAGTTATTGCACATTTTCATCTGGTAAAATTTATACTTTTAAGGTTAAATATGACCTTTGTGCACATTGAAAACTAGGCAACATAGATAGTTAGATTGTTATGTTATAATATAATATGGAATTTTTAGTTTAATTTAAAGTAATATACTTTTCTTGAACAACTAAATAATTATAATATGAAGCTTTAACATTATAAAATTCAAAGTATAATTTTAAAGTTAGTATTAAGAGATTTAATTATTGAATTTATTAGTAGTATGTTAGGTGGACTTCTACTCTAACCCCTCACCCTACCCCAGTAAAACAATTTTTTCTAAAAATGCTCGAATTTCAAAAAATAATTTTTTTTAAACTTGCACAATTTATAAATTTTTAAAATTCGCTTACATGTTTTGTATTTTGTTTTTTATTTTTTTTGTAAGGCCACCTAATATATTACTTTTATAACATGCTTTGGTTATATTGAACACTTTTTAGGCACAGCGGCCAAATCAGACCCTTGTCAATGGTCCCTACACCTGCTCACCTCTGTCTACTGCCTCTGGTGTATGCTTCTACCGGCTTATATCCATTCGGCTGGTCCCTCATCAGAACAGTACCACTGGGGCACCAGTGTACCGCGTTCTACGAAACACTCAGAGCACGACGGAGAGGAAGAGGATTGTGAGGAGTATGAACCCCGTGAGAGACTGGAGGATTGGGTTGGTCGGGTGTTACTTCAGGTGAGTTAATTTCTTCAGATGCTGTCCATATAGATAATAACAATACCTATGGATTTGTTCACCTTGTATTTAATGTTGTCATCATAAACAGGCCGTACATATGGTTGAACGTCTTCGGAGTCCATCTTATGAGGTCAGTCTACCGGACGAGGTGTGTTACCGTGTTCTCATTCTTCTCCTGCATCAATATCGACCGGCCAACTGCAATCTTGAAGACTTGTTGGATCTTGGTCGACTCAACGCTATCTCGTATGGCCTCAGTAATCAGGTCTGATTTACCATTATATTTAATTATTGATTATTAATAGTAAATAATTTCATTATTATCAACCGAATAAAAGTATATAATATATTATAGGGACTGTTTTCTATTCTGTTGTGGCCCGATCTCTTTCTCTCTATATATAAATATAGATCTTGCAAGAACAAGACGCTGAAGAGAAGACTGCGCGAAGAACTGCAACCTTCCCTGACACTTTGACAAGTGCGACACCCGTCAAGCGTAAGGAGGGCATTGACACTCATAGTCTGGGGTCTTTTCACTGTCTTGGTAAGCCTGTGATATTCGAGCTAAAGAAATATATATTTACATCGTTATTATTTGTACACAAGTCGTCAAAAATAATTTAATAACTTAAAATTTAATTTATGATTTCAATCTCACCCTCTGCAGCCTCTTCTGAGTCAGACGTAGGTCTCAATTATTCACTACCACGGGCATCCTCTGCTCAAGAGGTTCCACAGTCATTGGATGAAAACTCAGGTCATTACCAACCGCCGAGTGACGTTGAGCCCAATGATGAAGATGAGGATTCAGCAGCAACTGGAAGTGATGCGATTGGCAGTATTACCACGTCAGCGGCCGCGTCATCACCACTCGACCAATTAAAAGAGGACAGTGCATCTGAAAATTCAGACAAGGAGACGTTACCCCCTTTGCGAACTACAGGTAAGTAACTAGTGGAAGAGATTAGCTGTAGCTATATATTCATAGATAAGGGCTTTATAATATATTCACTGAGAAGGGCTCTATAATATATTCACTGAGAAGGGCTCTATATATTCACTGAGAAGGGCTCTA
>JAUZNC010039546.1:43002-58727 GCA_034780395.1 Vannuccia rotundouncinata | reverse complement strand
AGCCAGATAGGTCACGTGAATCTCTCGACCAATCAGAAGACGAATTGGTTAGGAAAGGCTCATCACCTACTACTAGTCCATATTATGTATCACACAACTAACTTATGTAGTCCATATTATGTATCCCACTACTAACTTATGTAGTCCATATTATGTATCACACACCTAACTTATGTAGTCCATATTATGTATCACAACTATCTTATGTAGTCCATATTATGTATCACACAACTAACTTATGTCGTCCATATTATGTATCACACACCTAACTTATGTAGTCCATATTATGTATCACACAACTAACTTATGTAGTCCACATTATGTATCACACACCTAAACAATAGTAAAATTTAGAGGAATTTTGATTAGGATCATTTCATTAAATCCTATCTCATTGGACTCTCGTATTTACAACACCGACGTAATAATAATCCCAGTTTTCGAACAAAAATTGTTTTGATTTTTTATCAATTGATGTTTGTGGTTTAATCAGTCATTTTTCTCACAAATAATTAAATAATTCACAAGATTTGTATTAAATTAAATTTGATACGTTTTATTAATTCAAATATGTTTTACTAAACCAGCCATAGAACTCTGAACTTCATCTGAAAATAAATATTTATATTAGGGAAAAAATTGTTTTCTCAACCATTGAAGTCTTTATGGTTGAAATTACTTTATTGACAGTGTATTCAATAGAATAATACTTATTCTGTTTTATATTTACAAGTTCAGATGTAAATAAATGTGTAATAAATATAATCGTCATATTCATGATCCTTTCCTTTTGTACTGTCGTTGGACACAAAACAATTTCCATACTGAGGTATAAAAATAAATCCATGAAAAGAAGTGAAAAATGAGAAAAAATAACACTTTCAGTAGAAATACATCTTATTCGATAAAAATACAGTATAAACAGTTAGGATGGTACTCGTAAAGAGGTTACCATCCAAGGGATAATAAAGTATCCAATCTATGTACACAATATATGTAAATGCTAAGAACTATGAGAGGACCTACTTAAATTTCAAAGAGATATGAAAAAATGTAAGACCCTGTGAAATTATTAATGGACTACGTAAATTCAAGAAACTGGACAGTTTTAAAAACTTGATTATAACAGTAACTATTACACGTCATAATCTGCAAAATAAGTTGGAAATAAGTGAATTTAAAACAACAAATTGAGCTATAAGAACTAGGTTGCAACAAAATAGTTATGGAGTCTAAAGTGAAAATTTATTGATTAATATGACGAATTCAAAACGGATGTGTTTGCTCGAGAATGGTGCCGATGTAATTTCATTTTTGTTGTGTCAGATGTTGAAAAATCTATGAGTTGGAAGAATGAATTATATCTCTAAAATAATAAGAAACCTAATGTTGAAATCTACGCAGATAAAAACAATATAAATTCTGCATTACAATAAAAATCAAAAAATCTCCCAAAAGTAACTGGATGGAAATAGAAATCATAATGCGTCAGTCAATTTTTATGTATGCAAAAATTGAGATCTGTCCACTTTTTCTGCGGGAAACGCTGATGTTACGGCTGTCCTGACCACATGAGGAAGATTTATTAAATTTTCCTAGGAAAAAATAAAAAGTATTTATTATGAAATATATTGAGAATTTGTAAAATTATTCTTTTCAAAAGAAAACAATAGGTTCAATATTAAGAATAAAGTTGATTGAAATTGATAAATTTTAAATGAAAAATATTTCAAATATAGCAGGCGATCATTATTTAATAACTTTGAGAAGAGTACCACAACAAATAATTATTTTTTTAAATTCAACAGAGACAATCTCTGCAAGTAATTATTAATACAGTTATTATCTTGTTCAGAATGATTAAAATAAAATAAAAATATAAATAATATAAGCGGAAGAAGTATAAAATAGTCAGAAGTAGCGATATTCCACAAATGTCTGGTAATGACCTCGTATCAATGAGTTATTGTATAATTTTATTATTCAAGATTTGTTATGTGTAAATTAATACACAATGTATTTTATTAAAATAAATTTAAAATTACTTTCAATACACATCTAATTGTCAAACTCCAAAGTTTACTACTCGCTCTGCGTATCAGTAATATGATGCAAATATACATTAAATTAGAAATATCAATCTTTCAAGAAATCCAACTCCACTATTTGACTCAACTATAAATTTCAGACTAGAACAACATAAATTTCCAATTAAAACATTTACTAGCACAAAACAAGAAACGAAAGAGTTCGAGGGTGGGATCGGATCTGCTCCGAGACAACACCCTCGGCTTTCTAAACAAGCGTCTTTACCACTCGGCCATACCGTTAGACTTACTTGGAGCTTCACTAAACTCGATTCAATCTCCTCCATTCGAAGTGTAAAACAGTTTTGTTCAACACGCATGTCAGTCACTGTTTCGTAGATATTTGTCTGTGTCTGAAGTTAACCATAATATTTTAATTATTTCATTTAATCATATTTTTAATATCATGTCTAGATGTGAAATATTACAATTGGTTTATGTTAAAATATAATAAAAATTGAATAGATATATAAAAATATGGTTTTCTTATAATTCAATAGTTTTGTTAAAAAATGACTTTTACAGTATTTGCAGAAAAAAAAGTATTTTTTTATCTTTTTCTTCTGTTTTAAAAATGATTTGCTATAATCAAAAAGTTACGCAAATTTTAAACTTTTTTTTATTATTATAATATAATAAATACAATAATTAGAAGTAGAGAAAACAGATATATTAAATTTTACGGAAAGGTTTGGCAATCTATTTTTTAATACACCAAATCTGTGATTATTCTTAAGAATAGAAACCACAGTATAGTTTAGTTTTCGTAAACATGTTGGACATCTTGGCTGGTATTCAATTAGTATTCGATATTTGATATAAGACTATATCTCCTGTGATCTGATTTCGTTATTTAGGTTGAATTAGGTACTATTTGCTAATGATTGTCAAAATTATATATTTAATAATACCTTTTACTATAGATGCTAAAATACAGTTATAACATACCTTTGCTAAATCTACCAGAGTGTTTGAATTGTCCTGAAGTTTCCTCTGGTCAATTTTCATTTGTCGCAATCTATAAATAGAATTATTGATTAAGATTTGTTTGAGAAAACATTTGTTAGAAGCCAAAATATCTTTAGTAAAATTATGGCAATATTCTAATTGTGATTATGTAAACATTATTTTGATACTTTAATTCACAGCAACTCTCGTATTTCAATATTTATAAAGCATCTTACCAAAAATTATAATTCTATTTAAAGCTATTATTTATTTGTTTTTGTTTTTTTATTCAGATAACTTTTTTTTACAAAAATGCTTTGTCAGTATGACGCATATTTTGAAATTTGTAAATAAATCTTTAAATAATTCATTTTTTGTGTGGCTATAAAAGATGTTTTGACAAACTGCAATTTTTGTTTTAATTTCATATCAATTAAAAAATATAGTTTCCTGATTACGATAAAAACACTGATTTATTTAATTGTAATTTAACAAGCATGTATTGTTGAAAAATTATCTGAGATTAATACCTCTATTTTGGTACGTTTACAATTCAATTCATTTGTATTGATTATATTCTATGAGTATCGTTTTTACACATTACAAAACAAATGTTCAGGAATTTCACATACGTAAAATGACAGAATATTTTTTATTTTTAAATCGTATGCAAAATTGAATAAGAAGCATTATCTATTAATGCATTCTGATAATGATAACCATCTTATTTGATTTTTATTTGATTCAAACTGTTTGTTATATTATCATCGTTTTAGCGGGATAAACGTTAATTAACAATAAAATGCAATATTTTTAGAAAGTTAATTAAAATACTTCCGCATATTTTTAAACCAAACATAACTTTATTGATTAATAAATCACTGTGTAAACCGATCAACCAATCAAAGCATAAACCATTGTACTACCCACTTACAAAAAAAACATAATTGTGAAAACTCAGAAAAGATTAACAAATATATACATTGTAGATGAAGACTGGCTCCTTTGCGAAATAAAGGTTCTAAACTTATTTTATTCTGACTTCTCATTTTTAAAATAGCTTAATATCGAATCGTTTAGATAGTTTTTCAATCACAAATGGAATATACAGTTATAGTTTTATATAATTAAAATGTAGGTATTACATAAATTTAATTCAATTGGAATTAAGGGATATAGTTTTTTTTCAATTAATAGGAATGCTTGCAGAAATAAATTAATTACTAGATTTATGAATTTATTTTTATTCGAATATACGTTACAAATTTACGATATACATCATATGTCATTCAAATTAATTTTTTAATCAATATAGTGGTTGCTTCTTGATAAAAAATTTGGAAATATAAACATACATATTTTGTTTGAAAAAAAATTTCTTGCTGTTACAACGTAATATGATATATTATATATACATACCCATGAATGGCTCGAAGGAATTTTCTCTGATGAGATCTCACTTTGCCTGGATTTACTCTCTTGACAAGTTTTGTGTATTTATAGATGAGCCAGGTCTCCCTGAGGACATTGGCAGCGTAGCTTTTAACCTTCCAGTGATGAAAGATAGCGATATAAAGTTAATAGTTAAGATATACAACGTATAATATTAACATATTATTCAGACAGTCATTAAAGGTTGTGTTAAGGGTGTAGAATTCGAATTGATGTCTGCAATCATATCGTATTTTGCTTTTTTATATGAACACAATTACACGAGTATAACATTTGAAAAAACCTTTAATACAATTCTTTGAGAAAATTATCAAAATATAATTTGGAATATTTGAACATTTTTTATAATTTTACAAATTAACATAACAATTAATTTAAAACTTTTAATCGTTCATTGAAACATTAAATTCCTTTTTGACATTCTCCTAAGTTATATAAACTATTTGTATTTATTTATCATAGAAACTGCTTAAAAGTAGATAAGAATATGTTGATTAATAATTTGTTTTCTAAACAGTTACAAAAATTGACATTGACAATTTCTTATAAACAACTAAAAGGATTAATTTTGGGGGATTGGTAACGATGCATTATTTTGTAATTTCAATAATCTCTTCTTATCAGGTGAACAATATGAGTAGCCAAAGAAATGTGTTGTAATAAATTAGTGGAAACTACATATTTATTAAAAATAAAAAGAATTCATTTTTTTGTTTTTTTCTTTGCGCTTTTAAAACAAATAGTTTTCTCAAAATGTATTACATAGAAGAAGACATGTCGTCAAAACTTTATATTCTTGTATCCTTCTATTTAATTTGTCTTGTATTTCACGGTAAATTTTACACAGAACTGTTTTTTTATTATACTTTGCTTAATTTATCTGTTTTTTAATCTTTGTTATTACATCTTGGAATTTTGAATCATTTTGAAAACATTAAAACTAAAGTAGAAGTTAACTTTTGTATCATATAAGGGATTGTGGAACATAAAACAAATTTTGTAGTCACAAACAAATTTTCAACTTTAAGCTTTTTTACAGTAGGACAATAAATACACTTTTCAATACCTTTTTTGTAAGTTGATTTTCCATCATGAAATGAATAACATGCTTCTCCGCTTTAGAAAGCTCCAACTTCCTTGCAAATACTGCAACTATTAAGGCCGTGCATGCTGAACCCTGAAATTAACAACATTTAGAATGAATTCAGTTTAGTTCTGGTATTATAGTTTTATTATATATTATAGTGAGAAGTTTTGAAATGTATCTTTATTTAATTCAATAAATTTGTTTGGGGCTTTTTCTGAAACGTGAATAGACTAGAATACAAATTGTGTTGTTGATTATGTTGGTCAAATTATAATTATGATAATGAATATCTTTATATTCAGGAAAAATTTAAGTTTCATAGTTTTAAAATAAATCAGATTTTCGTTACACAGGACAATTATTTTCGATAACAAACCAATTAACCATAGTAGAAAATATCCAATTTTAAGGTGTGGTTCACAAAATTCTGGAAATTATTTTTCAAATGTCACAAAAAATTATCCAAAATATATAACTTTGTGCTTAACAAGAGATGTTGTATTGATAATTTGCAGATGCATTTATTAATTCTATAAACCTTGTACAATACCTACGTGCGTAACATCTGCATAACAAAGGTATAACATCTGAACATAATAAGGCAATTAATTGCTTGGCCTCGTTATAATTAGTTATAAGGAAAATTATCTGACAGGTTTCAGAAACGAATGAAGTCTAAATTAGGGCGTTTTTCCCAAATTTAATAAGTATAAAAATAAAGATTTAATACAATGGAAAAAAGTCTGAACTAAATTCCTATAAAAAAGACAAATTATTAAATCTATTATTTATAAATAACTTTATTCAAATCCATTTTCTGTATATCGTATTATATTCATTAATTACTCATTATGCTCATTATAATTTAACTATATTAAGTAACCGAGTACCAAAACATAAGATAAATATTGCTAATTTTCAATACAATTTTTAATATTCATTATCATGGAAACAAAAAAAATAAAATAAAAAAATGTTTACTGGGTAATTCAAGGATGTCCTACAATTCTTCAAAAGTAATTTGAGGTATTTTATAAGCAATGTCATTGCTCGTATTGGTAATTATTCTATATGGTCTTACAAAATTCACGAAAGAATAATTAATATATCCTGTAAGTTATGTTTTGTAGAAGTTAAAAAAACCTTATTATTGATAATATCTGATAACCAGCTTTACTGTGTTGATTATTGTGACACATTTAAAGCGAAACTCTTCAATGATAATACGTATAAGACAAAATATTCACTTATAAGTATGATTTTATATATGTCGAAAATCTGCATCGATTACAAGAATATTTGCGACGAACAGTGACTCTAGTGATTATTCATATATTAGCTTCTAGATATAGATGCTTTATTTGATCAATGTATGCTGTATTGTTTAATCATTTAGAAAAGTCATGGTAATGCTGAATTCTAAAAAAATTATTTATATTCTGAATTCTTTTTAAACGTTTAAAAGATTCAAAATTCTACTTATAACGAATACAAGAACAGTTTATTTTTTATAAGAAGTCAAGTTTTCATTCTTATAGAGCGAATGTTGATATTATAATTTATTATCATATCTCGATGACATGTGTTGAAATAAATCTCTAATAGGTTTGAAAATATTTATTCAAGTTTTTACACTTTCAAGGATAATATATGATAGTACAAAACTAATAATTAAAATACCATTAAACTATAATATTTAAAAAAACAGATTTCTTCAAACCGACTTCACTATTACAAATATAGTCAGAGTTATTTTCCAGTTAAATATTAAGTTATAAATAAAATATTATTGAATATTGCGACAACTGGATTGAATAATATGGAATTTCAATTGCATCAATATGCAGTTAGTTATAAGTGTTCTTCAATCATGAGTTTTCATTTTCCCCACTAAGAAGGACTTTGATGAAAGGTAAACAAAAACAGTCAAAATTAAGGAGAAGGCGCAATCCATATTTGAGGAAATCGTCATGCAGAGTGCATCCCACTTGAATTTCATCTGTTTAACATTTCAGTAGATGAGAGAGAGACCAATATATATATCAGGCAATGAGTTATATAGAGTTGTAGAGATTTGGTTGTAAAATTTTAAACGATTCATATTAATATATTTTTTTCAATCAAATCTTCTATTTTTGATCCTTTGAAAAATTTATGTATACCGGAATACTCAACGACGACCTTGGCTGAGTGATATATTTGCCAATATCTTCCTCGATCAAATAAAATTCACTTAGTAGCTTGTCCTGTATATGGCGAAGAGAAAATAAGAAGAGAGTGTTTGCCATTGTTTACCAATGTAAAATTTGAGATGGATAATAATCCCTGCCATTTCACTCACAAGGAAAGACTTGATTTGATCAGGCATTCTTTTTTCACAAACAGTCTGCTTACACAACCATCTCCGAACAATGACCCAAGTTGAACACAAATCAAGTTTCCATGTTGAACTGGTGTCGGCAGACCTCCAAAGTATTGACTTAGCTTGATTAAGAAAGGAGCTAAGTGTTTCTCGTACACTTTCTAAATGATAATATAGAAAACAATTTCTACCGGAAAACGCAAAATGGTTTTTATGGCTGTATTAAATTGTTCTATTGCATGTAAAGAAAATATGTCAATATAAAAATGATTGCCATACAAATGTATAATAACCTCCCATAAATTTGGAAGCAAACGAAATGTAGGATATAGTCGATATTATCAAAATACATATTGTAACTGTAAATTCAACTGAACCTCTATGATCCTTTATTAAATTTAATGAGTAATTAAACATTTTAATACTCGTTTTTTAGATTTTTCACATAGATAAATTTAATAGTAGACAGGTTTAGATGTACCGATAAATTGATTTATTACCTAAGTAGTTAAATTCATCTAAATAAATCAATTCAGCCTAAATTACAACTGAAAAATACAAAATTTAAATCGTACCTACTCAATTTATCTGAATCCATTATGTATAGGAAAGCAATAAAACTTGTTTCATCCATTAAAGACATTATCCAGAACGATAAAGTCACATTTGAGATTTCTCAATGAGTTTCGTTTTCACTATTTATTCAATCAAACACAATATTGACTTTAATGGGTAATTGTAAAAAGGGAAATTTCTCTCATTCCTCTAAAAAGAGAATTCTGACTGGTTTTTTGTTGCAAATTGAGAATATGTTTCACTTGAATGTATTGTAAAAAGCTTGTACTTTGATAAAAGACACATCTTGATAAAAGATAAATAATAAGTTTATTCAGAAAGGAGGAAATAAGATATGATTTTGACACGGATGATATTGTTGAACTGAGAATATATCGCTACTCTGCAAATTTAATTATGTAATTGAGGGTGCTTATTTACTATAAATTATGTTATATAATGCGATTTAATTTGATAATCGGTTTCATATTATAAATCTTGCATCTGTGTCATATGTAAATTTCATACATAATCATTTCGTTATATTTCTCTAAGCAAGAAACTTAACTGAACAAACGTTTAGTTATAACATTTTTAATTTTTTACAAAACAATGATAAGTAATGATAAACATAAACATAATCGATTCTTTCAAATGTTTAAATTAAAGAATCTTAAAGGTAGATAAAATATTTTGAACATTTAATTTTCTAATAAACTGCACAACAATTCATCCATTTTAAAGTTAATTTAACTAAGACAAAATATAAAAAATATCCTGATCCAATTATAATATAATATTCCCTATCATCGCTCTATATTCTCTATAATTTGTATCTGACCAGTCGACTGCTGTAAAGTAAACAAAAAAATATTCTAATTTTAAGAAATCAATGTATCAATTCTTCGATTCTGTAAATAAATAATTTGTTATTTAGCTTTTTATACTTTGAGTAATTACTCAATAATATCCGTAAAAATAATTTATCTTTAGTTTAGCATAAAAGATTAATTTTTTTAACTCAAATAGGATATATTATATTTGACAATTACAAAAAGGCTTCAGATTTTCCAACACTATTTAACATATTTTCAAACTCAAAACGGATTCTCTTCTCTGTTAGTTCGAAAATATTTTTCGGAAATTGACAAAACACAAATGTCTTTACAATGTATCCACAATAGAAAAAAATCAAGAGACCACGTTTAAATTCATGATCCATAACATTGCGCACAAAGTTTTAAAATGAGGTTGTACACTAAACGTAGCAATAGAAATAATATCATCATATTTAAAAAAATATTTGCAGATTTTGTATATTACTAGGCCTCTGTGTATATGATTATTTCAAATTAGTTTGATCGGTTTAATTTTCATATATTCAGTATAGGAAATTATTTTTATGAACATAGTTTTAATACATTTGTTCCAAACCAGCGATTGAGTGTGTCGTTTTGGTAGAATTAATATGTACATAGTTTCGTACTTTATAAAGTATATTTATTTTATACAATTAAAACTAAATAAATTAATGCGACGTGTAAAAAGAGGCATAAGTATTTGCAAGTATTTATAAATTTTCAAAGGAGACGCTTCAATAATCTATACTTGAAGTAGAAATATTACTGAACAAAACTGAAAATTGAGTACCTACAGTCTTTAGATGAGTTTGGGCGTGTCGCAAAACGCAATTTTAGCAATGTCATATAGAAAAAGAATCAACACATAAAAAGCCACTATATATAAAGAGAGATTTTTAACTGACGAAATTAGTTCTAAATTTATTTATACGCCTGCATCTGTATTTTCTTAAAAGAATGAATTTGCGTAATGCTTTTAGAAGTGTCACAGTTTAAAAGGTGTGTATCTAAATTTATTTATATACAATTAATTGAATTGTTCATATCTAATTGAAGTATGTTTTTCTACGTTAAAGATACAACTGTTTTTAAGATTGAATCTAAATATGAAATTGTAAAAGATACAAAAAAATCTATATGTTATCGTGTTCGTTATAATATTAGTACATATTATATTTATTTCTTCAATTTAGTATACCTAAAGTAGAATTTTCTCTCATATTCAACTCATATTAACGTTATATATTTTTTTACACAATTAGTCTTGTATATATTCCGTTCATTCTGAACATTTTAGATTAGGGCGTCAAGGAAATCAAAGAGCATTTGGTATTAAACTTCTTGATCGAATTACAGAAGTTAATATGCCTTGAGATAATGCAAATATAGCTTTTCAACTCTAGGGAACATTATGAATCAACTTGGAAATTCTGAATGGATAAAGTTTATGAAAAAAAGCAATTTTATTTTATCAATTTTGTTTGGTTTTGTATTGAGAATATACCAAATCAAATCAAGTTGAGTTAATTTAATTTAATTTAAAAGATTTTTTGTAATATAAAGTGAACCATTAAGGATTAATAGTATTAAGTAATACAAATTTGTTTAATATTTCGAGCTTTTTTAAAAAATTGGAATTAAGATGAATATTACTATAACATAGAGTTTTGATTGTACTTCTTTTTTATATGTACTTCTTTTTATTTAAACAACCATTATAGTTCCCAAGCAAAAATAAGGATAATAATAAAATAAATATTGGATTTACATAAAATAAACTGATAAAATGATAAAAATGACTTTTGAGGCAGTTGAGTGCTTATTAAATAACTAAAATGCATTAAAATTCAACCGTTTGTGATTTATTTGCAATGTTAGAGGAAAATAATACTTAAATATGTTGCCTTTAAAGTTCAATTTCGATTAAAATTGTCCACTTTCCTTATAATTCTTTGCAAACTTAAATTAGACTTGAAAGTTATTAAAAAATATCGACAATTATCTAGATGTAATCTGTTTGATAGACAAACTAACAAGTTCCATAATTAATATCTCTAATCTAGTTATAAATATTTTCATATAGATTATAGAATTATTTATTTTGAAGCCATTAAAACATTATTAAATTATTATATTATGTACAATTTAAAAAAAGATTTTATCGATCGAAACTTTTACATTTTACATCGATCGATTTCAACATTTTATTAATTATATTTCAAAATAATTGTGTTAAAATTATAAATGTGAAAATCTAACCATGACTCCTGTTGCTATGGCGATAGCTCGTCCGCAGTACGTGTGAGGAACAATATCACCGTAACCGATACTGAGGAAGGTGACGGAGATGAGCCACATGGAGTTGAGAATGTTTGCAAATTGATCATCGTGATAGCTGATGAAAAATATAAATAAACGATTATTGGAGTTTCTTAGTTAAATATGTTTTAGAGATAATTATTATTAATTTTTTTTAAATGGATTTTTATATTACGTTTAGATTTTTTAAACTTATTTGAATGCTTATTGTAAACTTCGTTATTCTTAAAATCGTGTACTTTTTAATTAATGCTTTATAATATTTGTCACATTTATACGAACATTAGTGTTTTTAATCAAGCCTCATTAGAAAATCGACTATTGCTCATTAAAACGTTTTGAATTTCTCGTGAACAATTAAAACGAGTAACAGTGAACATTAATGAATATATGTGAGGAGGAAATAGGTTCAAAGTCAGAATATGAATAAGAAATATCCTCGTTGCCTCGTTGTCATCTGTTGTTTAAAAGAATAACAATATAAAGTATTTGCAATATTTTCATTGTATGTTTTTAATTATAAAAAAAATTAAATCTAAGTTCAACTATCAAACTAATGTAAAATTAAAATAACAAAATCGGAAATTACATGGTCAGAAAAATGCTACAATGAACGTGAAAAATATTTTTAAAATTAAACATTTTCAATTATTTTATTTAGTTTAGTTTTGAAATTATTTGCCTTTGCCGAAAAGTTGGAAGATTAATTAATTAATTAAAGTTTAATTAATTAACAAGTTTGTCACGTATTCCATATTGTCATGTTAACATTTATTCACAAACCTATAACTCCATTGTTGAAAAGAATATTATGCATAATGTTTTTAATTAATAACGGCATTTGATAACATTCTTTTACATTCTAAACTTTTCAACTATACTATAGGATATGTGGAAATGTTGAAAATAACTAAATTTCATTGAAATAAAACTTATAGTAAAGTTTTCGCGAGATAACTGTCAAAGTGTTTTTAAATTATTTGTTTTGGTTTAAGAATATAATTCAACTTATAAAATTTAAACTTTTTAACTTATGTAGAGACATATCTATTTATAAAACCGTTTTATTATTTTTTAATTTATAACTGTATCGATATTATTTTTCATAGAATATTTTCATTTATAAAATTTGTGTGTTTGTTTCTTTAGTACTTTTTGTAATTTTTGCAAAAAAATGGTAACGTAACACATATCTGCAGCTGCTTTCAAATTTAAATATCTATTTATCAATATTGGTATATTTAAGCTTATTTGAAATTGCAATTGATGAACAAGTTAAACATTTACAATATTCAATAAAGGTCGATTTGTTTAAAATGTAGATGTGTTTTGAATTTAGTGTGTCAACAATTCTTATTTTGAAATTTGCAACCTTACATCGGTGTCGATTTACTGTTAATAAAGTAGTTTTAGAAATATAAATTCAAGAAGACAAAAAAACTATTTTTTTTAATAAGCATTTATTATAATATTTACGAAATTATTTGTGTAACGTTGAAATACTTTAAATAAGGATAAATGACATTTTAAAAGCTATCGTATAAATATTGCACTAAATTATATTTATGCAATCATAAAATAAATAAATGATGAAAACATACACTCAACAATATTTTAATTTAAGTGATTTTATGATTTTAACTTCAATTTAGTTCATTGATTCCTGAAATTTCATGACCGATATTATTTAGCATGGAACAACATTAACTCTAAAAATAAAAAATAGTTGAATTATTAATGCATCACAAACAAAAATGTTTAAAACAATATAACGATAACAACAACCTAACGTTCTGTTGTATAACGTAGTCTGACTTGCTAATTTGTATGTACATTGATAAAATAACCTTCTAAATTTTTAAGCTTGTATGTTGTCTACCTGGGAAAATGTTACAGGAAACATTAAACTCATTCCATCCATTTACAGAAGTTATCAATTTTACATATTTCCGTTTTTGCTTTGCATACAGTTAATAACGTTAATTTTTTTATAAAAAAAAGGCTTTGAACAAAACTGACATATTTACGGTATTTTGTTTTTAGCTTATTTTCAGTGATTATTGACTTCAAACGTAAAACATCAGTGCCTTGGCATAAGGTAATCTGTTTTATAACATTGTTTTTCACAACTATTTGAATTAATTTGCAAAGTTTATTTGTGTTTAATAAAAAAACAAGAGTTCTGACACGCAAATGAAGAAGTAGAAAAAAACAGTTTTTTTTTTAAATAACGTTCTAACAATTTAGTTAAATATTTTCTGAACTAAATTTATCGGAAAACTAAATCATGAAAATGAACTCTGACTACAAAAAAATATCGACATCAAGAGACAAATATCCGGTTTTGTTCTTTGTAGTTGTTGTTCCCATAACGAAGTACATTCATATCGGCCGCTAGATGCCTCTGATGTCCTTCAAGAATGGACGATGCTTTTGGGTTTCTGCGATTGTTCAGTGGTAGTCTTATCTCCGAAGTGTTGTATCCTTTGGTCGTAATATTTCGGGCATATGTTTAAATGTGGTTTTCTGTTCTCCGCAGTGTTCACCCTCTCCGTTGATCTCTGGACTGATCCTCGTCCTGTAGTCCTTTGCAATACGGCTGTGCCGCGTTACAGTGTTGTTATTTTTTCTCGGCTTATGCTCTTTTATTCATCTTTATTCTATTTGTCCTTTATGCCGCATCTCAACCTCATGCATATTGTTTTATAGTCTTTATAGAGGTACGTTAGTTATGCTACAATATGTAATATGATTCGCATCCAATTCTATTATTATTTAATTTGAAACAATCCCATAATATTCTTAAATCCCATTTTTATCGGACTTCCAGACTCAACAATAAGCATCCACCCTCGATATCAGCTTATTCAAGTGCTACCTGTTAGAAAATGTTAACTTGAAGATGAAAAACACGAATACTTCACTTACCTGAAGCAGATAGTCTTGAGTTTCAGGAAACCTGTGAAGACTCACAAACTTCCGGTTCAAATAATTTTCCTACTTAACACTGATATATTCAATTTTCTCGGTATTTACATTGTCATGAAGATCCATCTCCAGATCTCCAAAGTTAAAAAACTATGTTAAGTACAATGTTAAATTACTATCCATTTCAATTAACAGAAAAAAACAACCAATTATTCAACTTTATAAAAGGGATTACCTAATGTCTATTCTAAAACTGAAAACGTCAAATTCTGAGATTGAATATAAACACAAAGTGAAAGATTTCAACACAATTTATCACAAATTCGCAAAAGTTATTAAAATTGAATAAAATTTAAAAAAAATATTCAAAATGCAGTAATAAATAAAAAAGGCAACACATAGAATATCCATGGATCAACATTTGATCCATGCCGTATGTAAGGCAACTTTTCCATGGATCAACATTTGATCCATGCCGTAAAGAAATGGTTAAAAACAATTCAGCTGATACAAAGATCTACTGGATATTGTAAATTATTCTAGTGAACTTAAACTAATTTTTTAATTATGTTGGTAAAATATCAATAAATTATCTAACAATAACTGATATTCAAAATGAATATTGTTTTGAAAATATCCAATAGAATTCCGTGTTCTATGCTTATGTTTTTTAGTTACAAATATTTTAGATATACATTTTGATCAAATTTTGAAAGACAATTTTGTTTATGAAAGTATTTTGCCACAAATTGTAATCACCTTTCACAAGCCCGCATTGTCCAACTGAAAAGCAGCCACATGGACAAAATGAAAATGAGTAGGACCGTTCCGGGACAAATGGTCATCAAGGTCTTCAGGACAAAGCGTGTGTTGAAGCTCACCTTGATTAAATGGATCAGACAAAACTTTCAAGAACTGCATAATTTTCAAAGTTTAAACGAAAATAAATAATACAATTGTATATTACCCGTTCCAAAATCCTTTAAACAACTTCAAAAATGAATGAACCTAATCTAAAATTGTTATTATTAAAAGACAATTAAACAATTTTATTTATTTGCAACAAATCACAATAACCTCACATAGTTAATTTATTGTTTTATCAACAATTATGTTGTAACCCCACC
>JAUZNC010039546.1:14111-37601 GCA_034780395.1 Vannuccia rotundouncinata | reverse complement strand
ATATTTTATATTTGCAGTGAGTGAATTCTCGTTATGTTGCCTTGGTGATAATATAATAATTTGACATTTACAAGCCTCAAAATAATGTTTCCATGATTAACTTTTGAAAACAGAGGTTATTTAATCGTGTATATGTTAGTTACACTGGAGCAATAACTTTTGTGTGTAGTTCAAGTTTCATTGACTCCTATTTCGTTGTTTTTAGACAATCATGGGGTCATTAAATCGTATTTAGATGTTCTTTTTATTAAACGTTGGAAAGGTTAACTTTTATGAAATGTAATTTAGTTTCCTTTTCTATGTACAGGTCGACATATATGTTCCTTAACTAGGAATCATTTTAATTAGGAAAATAATTAATGCCAAAGTCAAAAACTTATGAATGCATGGGATATTCTTTCCTATGGAATTAAGAAAAATATATCGGTGTAATATATTGATTTGAACTGAATTATAAGTAGTTGCACTTATATAAAGACTTTATAAAAGTATCCTAATGAGCTGAAAATCTTTTTTATTCTGTATCCTTGAAAGTTGTTGAGAAAAGTACATTATACAGGTTTCTTATCAAAGCTTGAAAATAACTAATTAAAAGTAGATTTTTTGTTTATACATGAATAACTTTATTATAAATATAGAATCAATGTAGGGTATGTTAAAAAATTTACATAAATAAAATTTTAGAAAAATAACTGTTAATTCGTAATGGCAATAATTTTAAGTATAAATTATTATGTTTAAAATGTTAAAATCAATCTCATATGATTTTTATAAACTAATACTGTTCTGTTATAAGCATTATACTTTTGATCAATCTGGTGACAATCCAGAAGCTTCATGCAAGTAATTATAATTACAATCATTAAAATGATGATGTGGTTGGCGTTCAATTATTATGTCAACACACTCACGCATATAGATGGGTAAAATCAATACTTAATCATTACCACAATTAAATTAAATTTTTTAATTTGATTGACATTCTGAAAACAGACCCATATTTAATAAACTAATGAGAGACGATTAACATGTACCGGATCTTGAAATTAACGACGTTGCAGTTGGAGTAAAATGTTATATTTTAAAATAAATATTTTACAAAGTCATTATTTTAGACTAGTTAATTATTCATTACATTAATATTGGTATTAAAATATATTCTTTTAAACTAACCATATAATATCCATAAACATAACATATATAAATCTGATTAAAACTAATCGAAATATTTATACTTAAACTGAGCATAAAAAACATGGAACGTTTTAACATGTTATGAAAGCAACTTTACTTTACGCTAAAATCCTACCAGATATTTCCGAGTGGAGCTTTACAAATATATTTTACTTCTTATATTGCAATACGGGGTGATAAATCTTGCGCTCAAGAGCAGATGAACCATCAAGATTGAACAAAAAGTTGATGTGTGTTTAAACGTCAATTTAACCAAAAAATGAAGAAGAAAAAAGATGGCGAAATATAGCGAACATACACACCCAGTTAGTCTGAATGGACATTTTCATTGGCATCACTTTCTCAATCCTTTCGTTCTTATAGCTTATCCCTCTCTTTACAGAGTATCTCGAAGTTTGACATCTTACCGTCCGACTAAGTATACATTTGGGGGAAGAATTGTTGCCCTAATAAACACCAGTAGACAGGTTTAAATTGAAAGTCGAAACAATATATTTTTGTTGTTGTTTCTGGGCAGGAACCCAAGGGTTTACTGCAAAGTTCATTAAAGTTATATATTGGACGTGGTTTAATTAACTGTAGAACCAAAAAGTTGTTCAACTGTATTTTTATCAAATTATGATTTGATTAAAAGTATATTATGAACAGTTTTACACATTTCTTCAAATGTCCTTTTTTTAAATTTCAAGCTAATGTAATTTGAAAAAAATTTGGACACAAAGAGTTCAAAACTGGAAATAATCGAAGTGAACGGATTATATGTCAAATTTTTACTTATTTATTCATCTCAGTTCTACTGGGTTCACCTGATTAAAGTCTGAGTCGTTAGACAATGATTGATTTGTGCTATTTTCGCTGTTGGATTGATGGCTGCAACCCGAGAGAAAATAAAAGAATGAAATTCCGATAAATTCTCGTGTTATCCCTTTTTCTGATATCTCAAACATTACGAACAGTGTAATACAGATTAGTTTGACCAAATTTCGAGTGGAGGTTTTCATTAGTATTTTTACAAAATAATGTTTTAATATTGTTAACAACGATTTATATATGTCTCATATTTAAATATTAATTTTACGAAATTTAAATGTATAAAATGATTTTTAAGTCAAGATAACAATATTGATGAGTATTATAAGTTGTATTTATTTGTTTTGTAGATATTATCTGAAAATTTTAAAAGAGTGGCCTTTCTTTTATATGATTTTTAAAAAGTTCTAAACTATCTTATTTTCTTAAATTTGTATTTTAAACTACTTAGATACACTAAATTTTCATCAATTGTATATCTTCATTCAATTTTGTGTTCAAAGGATCTAGCAAAGTGTTAAAATATATCTTTTAAGGACCAAATACATTCTACGAAATTGATAAACAAGATTAAAATTTGCTTAATTTTAAATAAATTAACGTTTAGACGTCTATCTAAATTAAAACAATATTCACTCAAATTTAATTGACTCAAAAGTCTATTTCTTTATTACCAGAATTAATAAATTCAAATAAACAATCAAAAAGGTTGTAATTATAAGAAAATAAGAACAATAGTTACACACCTTATCATAGGTCTTCGCCATAGTCAACTCCGTTTCAAGAATCATTACAGTGAGACCAAAACATGCGAAAGCCAGCGAATAGTCCGAAATTCGCTTCCTCTTCTCGAACAACTCCTTCCGTTTTCCGAGCCGATATCCCACACTCTGGGCCGACTTCTGCTGTCGCGAACCTGCGAAAGCATCCTTCCTCTCCTGAAATGCATTCTCTCGCTGGGAGTCCATACTCAGAAGGGCCGTGTTGGCTGAATCGATTTTGCCCGTGGCTGTAACATCGATCTCTGGGACACTGCCCACTGAGGAAAAGGACTTGGTTTGTTTCGCTAATTTGAACTCTTCGGCGCGCTTCAACTGCTTGAAACCTGGATTGGTTTTGAAGGAAGGGGAACGCCAACAAATGAAATTCATTAGTTTAAGAAGCAAAGTTAAATGATACTATAATTTCACGCATTAAGGTTCCAGAAACAAAACCAAACGTAAACACAAAAGTGTAATCAGGTATTTATAAGAAACATAAATGGACTTATGATATAAGCTTTGCACTTAATAGTCTGTAAAACTAAATATTTGCTCAATTTGCGCTTATCTCGAGTCATTTATTCCAGAGATAATTAAGATATAAATAAATTATTGAATTTCAAAAAATAACTGCTAATCAATTAATATTAATTTATTTTAGTAGACTAGACATTCACTGTTGATAGACACAACTTATTTATAACTTTTTGTTGTCTTTTTAAATCAGGGCAATATATTTTACTCAAAAGAGTTTGTTCAAATATAATTCTAAAAGATCAAAATTTTGGGAAAAGTAAAAATTTAAACACAAAGCTTAGCTAATAGTTTACCTATGTAATCCAAAAATGGATTCATTTCACCTGTATGTATTTATGATCTTTTATTATTTACCTTCAATCACAGTTAATAGCATAAATGTTTCAGCAAAAAACAATTAATTGTAAAATATTAACATTCACAAATATTTGAATAACTTTATACGACTTGGAGTAACTTAACAATAACAAACTAACAATAACATTATAATCCTTAAAACGCCTACTAAACTACTTATCTCTCCTAATACTTTATTTTTAAATACACCCACTTCGTCTGTTCCGGCTTATACATTGAAATTAAAGAGAACAGAAATAACAATAATCCACAAACGGTTGTCATGGTAATTGCTATAAACCTATTACTGTGCGGGGATTTAAATGTTTACACTACTGTAAAAATAATTACATTCATCTATATTTGGATTTAATAGACAAAATATATGCGTCCATTTCCAGACACCATTATTTTACAAAGTAATCAAATTGATAACTTTTCACTACAATTATTTTACTGAAATATAGAACTCACCATTGATATACATTGTCTTCATTTTAATTTAGTAAATTATGTTGTTATAGGACAATATTTCGTTTGATATTTTACAATTATATTAAAGATTTAGATTTATTGAACTTTTTAAACCTCTAGTAGTCTAATTTTCTTTCCATAATTATTATAAAAGTTTATTTTATTAGTAAAGTTGTTCCGTTATAGAAAATATTCATATAACTGAATTGTATTGTATTTGTTGTTAAATTATTTTAAATTGTATTGACGAGATAATTGAATAAAAATCTTGTATTTGAAATTGACATAAATGAGTGGAATCGATATATCACAACAAAATAGCAATAACTACTGAATCGTTAAATTTAATTTATAGATTTACAGAATTAAATTTCTATACCGACAAATTTAAATATTGTATTTTTATAAATATCTAAATACAATTCATAAATATTTTCTTAGATAGTGTAAAAATAAAAAGATTAAAAATAAAACTTTTAAAAATAGTTTTGATGAAATTTTTATTTGCTTTTGGATTATATAATATTAAAGATTTACACCATTTTCTGGGTAACATATTCACAATTTCAAATAATTTTTAAATTAATTGGAAAATACTTATTAAAGTATCTTTATTGTTTAAATATGTATATAACCTACTGATCAATATTTTAATTATTTTGAAGTAATTTGATATTCTTAAAATAAATCAATTGGGGACATTTTCTAAAAGTAAAATTTAATTATATTATATTCAAAATCAATAAATAATTTAGAGTATAAGGAATTCGCATTTTTGACTTGCATGAAATAAATATACTATTAGTTTATATCCGGAATATACTATGGATATAATTAATTAATTAAATATTGTTTGTGGAAGATTATTATAGAGTACAAGTATAGTTGCATGCATCAACACATTTCTAACTTATGGATAGATAAAAATAAGCAAACAAGGTTAGACATTATCTAAAAATACATTTATCGTTTTAAAAAAAATAGTTAAAACAGTGAATACTGTCTCAAGTTGATAGGATTTTTGTGTAATAGGGACATTTCTCCATTTATTGCAAGTTTAATGAACGAAGATATTCTTAATAAATAGGCCTGAGTGCCACATACATATTACATGAGCGATGCATTATTAGATGTTAATCTAATTTTAAATCAGACTGCAGACGTCTATATCAAAAGGACAATGATATACGGTAAAACGGTACACTTTATATTGTAATAAAATCGTTTATTATCACAGTTTTAAATAATTTATACTGGACTGATTAAATTTGATTTCAGAGTCTTTGTGTAGGGATATTGTTACGATTTATTGTTCCTTATTTATATTAATGTATATTCATTATTAATTCATTAATTAGTTTAAAAATAACTTTGGATTAATTGTAAATGACACATTCTGGCTAGATATTTTAGAAGTTGAATAACTTGTTAATTTTATTATATATAGAGAGTTATTTTAGAATTGTCTCATATAGAGATGGCGGTAAAATAGTATTTAACAAAATCAACATAGAAAAATACACATTTTATATAAAATTTTGTCAATAAAATGTTATATAGTGAAATTAATACGCATGTCCCCCAGTACTGAAAATGTAAAAAAACTAAACTAATATCTAATATATTTCTTTAACATACATACATACATCGAACATATAACATGCACACATAAGACGTATATCGTAAACGAAGGAACATTATACTGGCAGTAACAATCTTGAACATTTTTATATTTTTGTATCACTTTACCACGCAAATATATAATATTGAAAGAATAATATTTTTTGTATACGCAAAGAAATTCTAATTTTATTTTATGTCCTTTATTCTTGTTTTAGGTTACTATGCAATCGGCTTGTAATAGAAATGTGTTGAGATAAAAATTATTTCAACTTTCACTTTTCAAAAAAATTGTTTTGTTACACGTTACTTTTATAGAGCGAAGGTGAATCCTTATGTTGTCCTAAGGGAGTTATAGAAATTGATGTTTTCATAAGGCAAAAGACAATGTAAATTTGTATCATCAACAGAACTGGATATTCACTGCCATGGTCGTATGTAATAAATATATAGAGTCGAGATAACTTGTAGCGTACCATACAATTTTTGTACAAATTCATTTCGAACATTTTTCAAACCCATTTACTGAGAAAAGTGACACTATAGGTGAGATTGTTTATTTATATATAAGAAACATATTAAAAATTAATGTTTGACATTCTCTTAACCATAATATTAAGCATGTATTCTTAATTCTAAATTAAGTATACAGAAAACAATTAATAAACGAAAATGTGTAGCTTCACATACATCAAATGAAAGGTTATAACAATATACAGGAAAGTTCTAAAAAAAAAAATAGTACATAAAAAATGTTCCCTGAATTTTAACTTTTAAGTAAAAATTTGTATTTTATTAATAAATTGCATTTATAAAAACGTTAATAATACCCTTTGTAAAGTAAACATTTGTGTGGCATATCAAAATTTTTAGATAAATTTTAAATATTTTGTATAGGAGCAATATAACTAATAATACATTATACGATTTGTGTAACAAAATAAACATGTTTCATGTTTCGCTTATTTTAATAATTTAGCGAATGATACTTCATTAAACTCCTCATTCTGATGAAAACTAACAATTTAATTAATTGTTTTTTCTTAATTAATTAATTAATTTATTTGATTAGCATAATTTATTTATTTGTGTCAGATTACAAAACATTTTATTAGGTTTAAAAAATTAATTATACAATGTCCCATAATGAAGCTTTTTATTGTTGAATTTGATTGGTCTACAGTTAATGATTGTTAAAGTCGATTTTCAACTGCAATTTATGCAATTGACAGTGAGCTGTATAAAAGAGCGTTATTATTAATATATTAGAGTAAATTTAAACCTATTTTCTACATATCTTCTACATGTAATATGATATGGTTGACATTTTATCTTGTTTAATTAAATAATTTTCATCTTAAGAGAAAGATGAAATAATCATATTTCAGCCGAGAGAATCATTTAGAGTGTTTTCTTTCAATGCGATGCGGTACAAAGAAATTATTTCAACTATAGAGTCATTATTTAGAAAAGAAATCAATATTTAGTCTTTTACAAAAGCTATCTACATCGTTTCAATAAATAAATAAATCAAATATTGCGTTCTCTTGAGTATAATTAAACTATAACTCCATATTTCTTGAAAGGCATTATGGTTAGTACGTAAATAAAATGTGGTATCTTTTTTAAACAGACTTTTTATAACTCAAAAAATTCCACATAAAATTGGATGTTTTTTTTATATTGAGATGGATTTACAGCTGGTAAAACAGGTAAAGCAGACAAAAAGTTGACGTTTATCCAAATATAATGAGGGAAAATGAAACCAATGCTAACCAGATTCTACATATTTTATCCACCACTCGGCAAAATTGCAGATGAATTTCCTTTAATTATTGATTATTTATTTTTTATATCTGTAGTTAATATCTTGAAAACAATAAATTTTGTCATATATATCATCCGATTATCGCTACCAGTTTTTGTCGGATATACTACCAGAGAGATTATCCTTTCCTTCTTGAATTGCTGTGCAAGCACCCTATAGCCGCATGTCTTTGGGACTGACCCCATTTCTAGAAGTGAAATCATTTAAAAGAAGTATGCAGTTTTAAAACTATTTTTCGAACTGGGGTTGCAACATCTCTTCACAACAAAGAGTGGAATAATACAACCGCTAGAATTCGCGAAAAGGGGCTGACTTAGTTTTTATTAATGATATATAGTTGATTTTAATTATTCTATATGAATTATTGTTCACAATTAATTACACTTAATGTATTTATTTATTTATGAAGGAGTTTATTTATAATATAATGATTATTATTAGACACCTACATTTCTAATGTTTAGTTGTTGTGTAATAATAACTTTAAAAGAATGTCATAAAACATTAAATGTAGCAAACTTGTGAATAATCGTTAAGAATATAAAACGATATTGAATTTAACAACATATACGTTTTAGGCAATATAAGAAAAGATAAAAAACGTGTGTATAGTGTAGATAATTAAAATTTATTTTAGGAAAACGAACAAAATATATAACTATTTTATGTTTATATCTAGCAGCACAGGAAGCATAAATATTTTTATTAAAATATTTAGTAAAAAAAACTTTCATATTTGATCGTATAACTCTGGTAAATATCTACAATTTAAATTTCGTTTACTTCAATAAAGTTATTTTCAAAAAATTAAATTAAAAGTACTTATTAATAAAACAATTACTTGCAATCCTATTTTTAAATGATAACTTACATTTTTTTATAAAAATTTAAATACATAATTTCTACATTTAGTTAGCAAATATTTTAGTATATTGTTAATGCTTAAGAAAGTCAAAGATTAAACAATTAGAGGAATAATATGATTCACAGTTTATTGAGCAGAACAGCGCAAATCAATAATGTTATATATGTAATGTAACAATATCAAAAGATGGTTGCCTTAGTAATGATAATAATATATCAAGAGATGGTTGCCTTAGTAATGATAATAATATATCAAGAGATGGTTGCCTTAGTATATCAAGAGATGGTTGCCTTAGAAATGATAATAATATATCAAGAGTAATACCTTAGTAATGTTACAATATAGATTAGACTAATTAAAGCGTTTTTTAAATGGCAAAATTAATTGAGACCACAACCTTTACTGAAATATTATCCAAATGAAGATAATACAATATTTTTAAAACATTTTTGTATTTTAGATTTTGGATAAACATATATTTGCTGCAAATGAGACAGGGTTTAATACTTCAATGATCATTTAAAATATTATAATAGAACCATAAAATACTTCAACAGTTCATAAAATTAGCAATTTTAACTATTAACAAACCAACTCATAAAATCTACAAAATCTATTTACTTCACGGCCAGAACTTATATGTTATCAATTAAACGCCAAAAAGCAAAAATAACGATTTTTAATCCACACCGATCGAGGTTGCAAATCAAAGAAATACTCACGCACCTACTCTCTAATCCTAGCCGAAAAACTGAATCAGGGAAAAATTGTTTGCCTGGATCCCTCTAATTTTAGTATGTGTACATTCCTCTTTAAGTACAGATGGTTCGAAATACCAGCTGAGCATGTTCAGCTCTTTCCGGTTATGTGTAGCCCGTGGTAGGTTTCATTAGTCGTCCAACTTTCACGTGTAAGCAGCTTCGTTGATTAATTGTTCGTCATTAAATTTTGGACATTGGATCGACTCTTATCTTCCGCCAGATGAAAGTTTATCGCGCGCGGAAGATTAGCCATGGAGGTTGAAACAGTCGTTTCAATCCACCGTCGTTTATTTTTTTATGCGGTTCAGCTTGATTATAGATACTTATTGTTCCAACTGATCCCTTACTTGTGAAAAGTTTTTTGTACTTGGTTGTATTATAAATTATTATCATTATTGACTCAAAAAATCGACGCATAGTAATGTTACTATAGTTTACATGTGAAATTATAATAATGTTTATTGTTGTTGTCGTTAATTTAAGTTTTGTTAAGAAGATTGATATTTACTCAAAATTAAAATAATCTCAGTTTGTAAATTAAAAAGAAAACGCATTTCTTTTTGAAATTATCAAACTGATAAAATCTTTTACGTATTTATGTAAAAGATTTACACAAGTCTATTTTCTAAATAAATTTCTCAATATTTCTGCAACGATGTTTCAATATATCAATATAATTCTATAAATTGACGGTTATAATAAGTTCCGGTCTCAAAGAAAAGATAGTTTCAGAAATCTTAAAAATATTGAAAAAGTTGACTCTTCAGAAGATAAGTAATAAAAAAAGGTTTTGCTATTTTCTATTTCAATTTTCAAAAGATTTTAATTTCTATATTTAAAATAAAGAGATTCAGCAAATGGTTTTCTAAAAAAATAATTAATCTCTTTATAATCAACCCGTTTAAAAGAATTAAGCATACTTAAATATTATAGAGGGTGAATAAAGCGTCATAGGGAACATAATAAAAATAAGTCTAAAATACAATATAAAATAAAATTAACTGAAAACTCTCTATTTTTGAAAATATCCTCTAAAATTACAATAAATAATATTTAGAATAACGTTGCCAGATTTATAACCAAATGAAAAGAGGGCTAAGTTTATATAAAACGACAAACTATTTTAGTTATTTAAAATTTTATTTAAATAAATTATTTAAATTGTTATTTTAGAGGTTTTTAAAAAAATATTTTAGGCATTAGCTCAAATGTAACTTTTTGGAAGTTAATTGTAATTACGCATTATAAATCATATTGCTATATCGATTTTTGTTTAATATAAACTTTCAAATTGTAAAGTCAAATTTTGGTCTGTTATCTTTTATATAAATTATTGATTTTACTTATAATTTATTTATAGTAAACTTTGTGAACTAAGTGAACTACATATAACTTTGAAGAGATTGAGACAGACAATTTCTTTCAAAGGAAAATCTTGGTCAAACCCAGCCTCATTTAACAACATTGTTACCAACATGTCAAATTATCTTCCCAAAATACTAGGACATGTCTGTCAAAATACATTGTCAAACTAAGACCCTAAGATTCTCCAAACATTTGGTATAACATATTCCGAAGAAACTGATTATATATAATGGATACAAAGTATATATACCAATTGCAATGTGGTTTATAGTCTGGTTATCTTTATCGGATATCTTTTATCTTTATATATATATTTCCGAAAATATATTTGCATCAAACATTTCTAGTCGTTTTCATATTAATTATTTAGGACGCAAAGCGTCTAGATTATAGTACGAAGATTTTAAGAAGAGTGATCATTAGCGCATATTTTGTTCATTATTTATGACCTCTCTACACACATGGCGATTTAGTTTATTTAAACATGCATTTATAACATCAATCTAACATTGAAATTGATGAGTGTAGTAATCATTCATTTTTCGAAATTGTAAAATTATGCAATTATTACAAT
Source organism: Vannuccia rotundouncinata (assembly GCA_034780395.1). Classification (NCBI taxonomy): domain Eukaryota; kingdom Metazoa; phylum Platyhelminthes; order Proseriata; family Coelogynoporidae; genus Vannuccia; species Vannuccia rotundouncinata. The sequence goes on along the minus strand of JAUZNC010039546.1, from coordinate 26,476 downwards.
TTGAATAGAATATGCCCATTAGCAAAATAAATAATTATTAAATTTGATTTAACATAAATCATATAAAATATTATACAAGTCTAAACTATTCTAATTTTACACTATATATAGATGGAATATCGTAACTATAGTTACGGCGTCTGGATTTATTTGTGAAAATAAAATATCTACAGTCTAAAGTCTACAAAACTAATACAAAGTATTCATCTAAGACCAAAGAAATATAAATATTTCTATTTCAATGTCTATGTCTAAAACTTATTACAGAAATTTTCTATAAAAGTAATTAATAAAGAGTTGTGTGAAGAAAAATTTAAAACTTTAAATTACTTAAGTTACTATAGAAACAAAAATTGTATGTAACCATTAACCCAGATACATTATTTTTTTAAATACATAAATTCATTCCTTTCACTCTTTATAGTCAGCTCAATGAAACACGATCTTATTTGCAAAGTGCATAATTACAAAGTATAACACAAAGGGAACATAAATTAGGAAAAAGAATATTCTCTATAGTGTTTTAATTAATTATTGTGCTACGTATAGATTGATGTAGAATCTGAAAAATAATAATTATTATCGATACATTTCAAATGCAGTTGTGTAAACGTATTGCCAACTTTTTACGCGTATTTATTGACTTTGAAAAATATAGTTTTTACTTATACAAACGATTAATATATGAATATTTTATAAATTATTTTAACTAAACTAAATTTAATTACTTATAGAGAGGTCTCTTACGAGCAAAATTACAAAGAATCGTTACAGATCGGACAATAGGAATAATAAATAGTAAAAATAAAATATTGTACAAACTAACGGTTCCGATGTTGTTCCACTATTTATTGATTTTGAACATGTGTTACACTCATTTTATACTATAATAATATATTTTAAACAAAATAAAAGTAGAAAATAGTTTATAATAGTCGTTCTAATATGTTGGGCACTATATTTTTAAATGTAAAATATCGAATTTTTTATATAAACTGCTAAACGGGCGGCCATTTTGTCTTTATCCAAATTTCAATTTTTTTGAGCATGAGATTAATGAGTATGTTTTCCATACTCATAAATGTCCATAAAAAATGTTGATGCTTTTTTCCGACAATTTCACTACTTATTTCAATAAAAAATCAATAAAAATATATTTTTAAATAAAAAATTAATACTTTGTATATAGGCTATACCGTAATTAATGCGCGTTTGAAAATTTTTATTGATTTGATAATTATTTTAATTCTATAAAAATTTCGATAGGTGAGTCTGCATTCATTTTTATAAATAAATGTCAAACGAAGTAAAGTGTGAAAAAATTCATGTCGATAAAAAAGAATTTTTTTTCATTAAACTTCTAGATTTAGATTTCATATTGAATTCTATCCCTTATAAAGAATTGTTCAATCTTTTTATTATACATTTGACAAATAAAATTGGAAATTTGACACAAAAAACAATTTTAAGAAGCAACTTCACTATTGAATGTAATTTTCTTTAACTCATCAATCATGAATGTTTTTTTATTAATAAAATGGCAACGTTTTTGTTCACATAACTATAATATGTATTTTAAAATTTACATAATAAACGTTATATGTGTGAAATAATAATATATCGTTGTAAATCACGACTGAAAAAGTTATTAATACCTTCACGATACAGATATATTTTTGAAACAGGAGATGGCCTTTATATATTCTGAATCAAAGAGATATAATAACTATATTTGGCCATGTATCATTATGGCATTGCCGGAAGGACAAATTCGCTTGATATCTAAGTCCAAAAATTAAGATATTTAAAGAAGAAAGATATTTTCTTCAGTTTTGATGACTTCTGTCTCTAATTCAAAATCTATAGAACAAATCTTGAAAGGTCAATTTATGAGAATGAAAAACGTTCTCCGAATCGGAACAAAAGATAATAGTACTTGCCGCACATCACATAAAACTATTGGAATATCTAAAATTTCAACATAGACTTGGATTATGCTGTTATACTGAGAAACACTATTCAATCGCTAAAATTAGTTGGTCGTCGTTATTTTAACAGAAATAATAACATCAAATTCCTCTGTTGACGTTCCCATAACATGTTTAGAAAATATTTATATATTTGAGGTACATTATACCGCAACTATTGATTTATAAAGCGCATTTGATTCATATCTATTGGCGAAGATTTATATTTGTTTCACGTTAGGCAATAATGGATTAATTATAAGTAGATATATTTAACATTTGCTTGTATAATACAAAATATAAATTTTAAACATACATTTTTTTTCGCAAGATTGAATATTTATTAATTATAATCATAACTTTAATAGAATACGAGACAATTTGTCATGCGAAATAGGGATTTTCCCCCAGAAAACAAAACATCAAATATCTTGATGCGAAAAAGCTCTTACAGCGATTACAGCTTTTAAAGCTTTCCCAATCTATAAAGTCTATTAAAAGTTGACTAAAATTGCTACATATAAACTAAATGACATAACCAATTATTGTTTTAAGTGATGAGTTGGTAGTAAAGTGTGACCCGTGTACATTATAATTATTGATATCAATTTATACATCTCCTGTGCTGAATACGGCTGATACGAGGTTAAAAATCTGATAAATAATTTACATTCATTATGTCGACATTGAAGTATGACTTAGTTTGCATCCATATTTGGAACAAAATGAATACTTTTGCAATAGAAATGAGTTTAAAGCAAAATTTAGTATATCATAACATATTGAAATAATAAAGACATTTTAATTTATATAATCAAATTGATATATACACTGATAATTTAAATTAAATTCAAAGACTATATTTAAATAAATCATATATTCCAAACAAATTTTAGGAAAGGTATAATCAATTTTTTATTATTAATATTTTATTTATTTTAATTGACTGTAATAATCAGGATCCAAGATTATAGAGCTTTATCACTCTATATTCTTTGATCAGGATTTTGAAATCTTTCTAGTAAAATAATTAAATGATTACTTTTAAATATAAAATGAAAAGATTTTACGAAGTATCATTTTAATGTTATTAAAACTTCTATATAAATATAAAATACATTAAAAGCAATACAAAAACAATCTATAGTTAATCACTAAACTAGAATTAATTAAGTTAATTAAGTTAATCATTTAGGTACGTAACAAATGTTTCGGCAAAAAACTTTTTTTAATGTTAGAATAATAAGAAATATAAAATATGTTTTACTTATGTGTATCTCTTTTCTAGATATACATTAAAAATAAGGATATTTAATATGACGAACAATATGAATTTTAATAAACTCATAATTCTTTTACAAACTCAGATTTTATAAAGTTGTTTTGCTGTAAACTCTATATATAGGCTAAACCGTTTGGTATCCAACTATCCAACACTGTCAAGAATTTTCTCTTCACATGATGGATTCTAACAAGATCGATATGGTAACTGGAAGATGTTGAGTATATGTCGTTTGAAGTGGCACTAAATACACGAAAGCTCACTATAATCAACAAGCACTTCACAACCCAAACTGGACGTTTTGAATCAAAGCTATAGAGAACGGGACGATAGTACTACCCAATGGATGACAGGAGATTTCCACTGTTAACGTTTATGGAAGGTTTCCTATTTCGTTGTAGTCTTCATTTTGTAACATTATATAATTATGGAATCGAACATAAAGTAAATCTTCAAGTCAATGTTATCTAAGACGTGTCTGGATTTTACAAATATTGAAATAAACGTTTTTTTATTGTTAATTTCTTTGTTTTGATTAATAAATAATTTAAAATACAACATCATGAGTATTTCACGTTCATAAAAATTCATTGCGAAATAATAAACAAAATATTCATAATAATAAACAATATTAAATTAACTATTATATTTTTCATTATTATATATACGAATATTTAATGACAATTCTTGAAAACGATATAATTTTTGGTGTTTTTAGTCCCTTGTAATTAAATAATGGGACAATTCAGATTATAGATTTCAACGTTTACTATCTATACAGATTCGTTCTATTAAAATATTCCATGTCTTACTAAATTATTGGAAAGATTATCAATAATTATCTATATAGCTATAGTTGAGCAATTTATATAGATGATTCCAATTCCAAAAATGTATAAGAAAATCGACGTTAGATTATTTACAAATTATGATTAAGCAGAAAAAGTATTTAGTGAAGCGAATATAAGACGGTTTTAAAGAGTGTCGGAGACATATTTGATTCCTATAAGTAGGGTTTTCAGAAAGGGGTCGTATTTATTGACAATATTTTGTTATCGTAGGAAAATTTAGGCCTTGTTATATTGTGTTTTATTTTGTTATTTGTAAAGAAACAATTTGATAAATATTTTTGATTCCGAATTAATTATAAAGATTAAATTATATATTTATAATTAAATTGATATAATGACATATTATCCATAGCCCCAATACCAAAATCATGTAGATCTTGTTTTGCAAACTTTTATTTAAACATATATAAACGATTTATTAATAATGATATCTGGGGTGGAATGAAAAGGAATGAATTTCCAACGCCACAAAACTTCAATTACATTTAAATAATGTTTGGTTATTATTTGTTTATTTATTTTTTAAATTTTGATCCAAGCGACAGTTCGGACACAAAGCCGGACACAAGTCCAATTTTATAATCCAATAAATACAGTAGAGTTAAAAAGTACATTTTGTTTAATTATAGATTTAATTAAAGAAAAAACCTTAAATACGAATAATAAGCGATGTAGAAACACAAGTCTGCATCAATTGAGCCTCTATTCAATGGGTTGAGAATGAGGGATTATTATAGTCGAAATAATATTATCTATCCCCTCTTGATATATTCTTGAGAGATCATTCATGGGTGAACGGGTAATCGATTCTAAGGTAACCAAGATCAATTTTTCTAGCTGCTGTTATGCTGTTATGTAGCCATTTGCTTGTGTTTTCATTCCTACAATTAATTTATTGTTTTAATGTTTTAATATATATGATTTAAATACTTATTAATACTTATTGTTTAAAGTCTTATAAATGTTATTTTAATAAACTAAATTCTTAATATATTTTTAAATCAAAACAAATCGATTTCACTAATTATACTCATTCGCGTTTGATAATTTACTGATAAGGTTTTAATTGGAATAAAAGTTTTAAAGTAGAGAAAAACATGAGGACGTTGAAAATCAATTTTAGAAATACAAAAAACAACCTTTTCTACCGAAGGTTTTTTATCTATTTTGGAATAAAACTTTAAAGCTATCCAAATAAAGAAGTATTTTTTGGAGTTTGCTTATTATGTTTTTAACTTGTCTGTTTTCCTATCTGAAACACAACGATAAATTACACGTTTATAGTTAGCGTTCATATTTGTTGACTAAGAAATATCAGAATCTAGACAGAGACAAGCTTACTGAATAAATGATTACATTTGGAGAAATGATTACAACCATGCTAAATTTAGAACAAACAAATGAAACGTTGTTCACATTTTAGATAATAGATTGTATGACAATAACTACAACAGAAATTTGATTTTAATTATCGACCATTTAAATAGCTGCGACATAATAGCTAACTTTATAATCATAATCACAAATCTTGACTCAAAATGTGATTAAGGAAGATTCAGATTTTAATGAAATATTTATTATTTTAAAAATATTTTTAGAAAAATAAACTCTTTAAAACACAATTAATGTACGTACAAAAAATGCGATCTTTTCATATCCAAATCAAAACTTATTAATTATTGATATACTGACATTTTTCTTCTAATTCAAATTAACGAGAACAAAAAAATATTTGCGCAGAAAAAAATTAATGGAATAAATGTAATTTAAAACGGAACCTATTTTATTTTAATATTAGCAAAAATCAAATAAATGTAAATTCTTTGAGATGCCAAATTCATAAATAAATGCTTCCCATTACATGTAGGAAAACAATTTACAAAATTTGAAAAGTCATACCACGAACAGAAATATCTGACGACTTTCATATTACCTAAACGTATATCAGTAAAGATTCAATTATGCCGTCGTGTGACTAAACCTGTCGGGTATAATTGCTGCAGAAATCCTTCTTTTTACTAAAATTATCAACAACAATTGATCTTAGAATAGTTAATATGCAAATTGTTCTCTTTATATTTAGGTTTATTTGAGCCTTTCAGCACATTTGTGTGAGATCTGATGATGAGAAGATGGTTTACAGCTGTGTATTTTTAAAGATGTTTTTTCTCTTTCAAAGTTTTTTGTATATTTTTAATTATAATATTTAGTATTCGCATCCGCTATTTCAATAAATCCGTATTCTTCACATTATATTGACGATTGAGATAGAGAGGAATTTAAGACAGTTTTTGTAACCAAACTGTCTTATTAAAAATAATTATACTGCGAATATTCGTTTTTCAATTTCAGAAATGTTAACTGTTATCATGTTCGGAAATTATCCACTCTACAATATTAACAATTATCCACTAACGAATATTTTTGTTTGAAAAAAATATTTTAAAGGTGTGTATTTGGCAAAGTTGTTTTTTTTGGTTGATATTTACAAGAATGTAATTTTTTGACGTTTATCAAACAGTTGTTTCCATCTTCTATTTCTAATATACAATTATCACAACACATCCTCTTTAGAACATCATCCTTAATCCGGTAACAACTGCTGAAACAAATCACGATACATTAAGTAGAATATCAGTAGCAAGTATCACGGCCTCTCTAAAATATTTACCAAAATAAATATATTGACATTTTGGACTAAATAATATTACAATTTGGTATATTTAGTATCCATTTACACATACAAATGATTAATCAGAGTTTTGAAAAACTACTGACACGTAACATTTGATCGTTCTGTAAAAAATAAAAGTTTTATACAAATACCGATACTGCTAGATGGTGAAGAAAATCAAACTATATTTTGTTAATTCTGAGTAAGAATTTTGCCATCTATAAACGCGTTTGATTATTTTCAGACAATTATCAATTTCAAATTTGTTATATTCTCTTCTCTGCTAATGAAGACCTACCAGACACGGCCCCATTGATTCGCATATAATCCACTCCAATCGAGTCCAAACCCGACCGACGGTCTCTAGTGGTCTGCTGTGAGTGCATTGAGGTCACGGGCTGCGGGGAATGGGTGACGTGTCGGTGGGGGCAGCATTCACTGCGGATGGGGCCTTTACCCACCGTTGTGTCACTATGACGACGCAATTGAATGCGGTCGTCAAAGCTACCTACGGACATCCGGTCGGGAAGTCCGATCGACTGATTACCGCTGTCCTGCCGCCATCGAGCCGAGGGACGTTTAAGGCTACGAAAGTTCCGCATGGAGCCCATTCGGACGGTTCGTCGAACGGCTGTTCTTGATGGAATATCCATTGAGTTATTTTCCATCCGTTTGTTTCCAAAAGGTTTTGGTTCTAACACAGTATTGTTGAATATAATAAATATTAGACAGTAGAACACTTTAGAAATATATCTCGTCAGTGAATTGGATTCTTGACAGATTTAATACTGATCAGGTTTGTTTATGCCATTTATCCATTTAAATCATCTTATGCTGTTGAGAAGCTTCTGATTGGATGACCTTCCTGATTGGATGATGAGAACAGTTTAATTAATAATACACCAAAGTAAAAATAACTGAGTTCAATTGAAATATTCAACATGATACAATAAATTAATATCTATATATGAAACTATCTAAATTAATCCAAAAATAAATTTAGTCAATACGAAGCATTGGCTGTGGAGAGTTATAAGGAGATGGTTGCAACCATTCATATCTTAAAAAAATTATCTAGATCGGCAAACGTAATTAATTTAGTTAGTAATAAAAAAGGGCAAAAGAAAAAATGGTGAAACCTTGTTCGCCCCATAATTTTACAAATAGAGCTGTGAAGTATACCAAATCGGTCAATATGTTTTTAAGTCAATTTAATTTAATCAGTTTGGTATTGATTTTTCCGTTTCTATATCGGACGCTGTCTTGCCAAGCTAGAGAAGTTAATTACGATATCAATAGTTGCATTCCCCACCCCATCCTAGATTAAGAGAAAAAATGGTATGGATTAAATATTAATATTTAATAAATCTTAAAAGTGTCTTACTACGATGTAGTTGTGGATTTTAAACGAATTTTACAAATACATTACAGACTAAAGTGTAATGCGTAAAGTACAAACCATAATATTATTTACGAGTGGAATTATTTAAAGTATTTATTTCATTTAGTAGTGCAAATTAAAAATGATTGAATTCTACTTTGAGTTAAGGAGGGAATTTGAATGATTATATTTAATTAGAAGATATGGCGTGTTTTCTTTTTGTTGATATGCGCTCAAGTAATGTTTTTTTGCCATTATTTTTCGGTTCAAAGATCGTTTTAGATAATTATATTTTTTATAGCTTATAGGGGAGTCTTCAAAGTTCCGGCCTACTATTTTACTTTGGAAGCGTAAATTCGAGGAGGCATCCAAAAGTTCAGCTGTAAATAGTGGCGGAATAATCTGTGTGCTTGTAGGCGGAATAATCTCTGAGATGTTTTGGAAATTGTGTGATCAGAATATGGTGCTATTGCTTCTTTTCTTCTTTAGTGTAATTCCGAGTATTTTTATCTGATGTTTGTTTTCAATGTGAGTGAAGTCGATTTGAAATTTTCTAATTTAGAATAGCAATTGGTGTTCAGTTTTTGTGCTGTTTTAAACAGATTTAATTGGGCTTCTTTGGTGAGCAAAATGTTTTGTGTAGAGTCTTCTGTGTTTATTTATCAACAAGACTGCCTCCTTGAGGAACCCAGAAGTAATATAATTATTAAAAGTTTTTTGAGTGGGAAGAATCAACAATTTGGAGGGATTTTACAGGTAATGAGTGTAATTTTGAAGAATGCTTCAAGAAGGTCATTAATATAATCAAATTTGATGGATACAATCCAAGGCTCTTATATACTTTGTCAAATATTTCAATGAGATTGAGAGTTACAAAGAATAAAAAGAAACCGTTCATGGGTCTGAAGTGGAGTTAATTTTTGGCGTATGCTAAAAGATATTTTTATCAGTGAAGTTGCAATGTTCCTTCACTTAGGATAAAATCATACGAATTAAGAAATGGTGAAAGGGTTTTACTGTTAATCAATCAGAATACATCGGGAGTATGAAAGAAAAACAAAAACAAATATTTGGATAATGTATGAGGTAGGATGTTTTTCCATCTTCACTATTCTGAAATATAATGATATCAATCTTTACTTATGAACATTTTTTTATGAATGCTGTTTGTGTTTATAAATATAACCTTCTCTAATTTGACTTCAAAGATTGAATTCAGCAATGTATTAAAACTTTCATGAAAAATCAAGATTGTAATCAGAAAAAATGTTTAAAATAATTTTAGATAATATAATAAAAATTTGGTGTGACCACAAAATATGTTATGTTGTTGAACAATGTATTGGAACTATTTTTCATATTTTTCACCTGTCAAGAATTCGTCAGTATTTTAGCTTTTCAGTTTTTGAACATTTTCCTTTAAAACATTAATTGAATAACATAGTTGGATTCTGTGCAAAAATATTTGTAAAAAAGAGAAACATATTTTACGGTTATATCAATTCCTTAATGATTTGAGCTAACACACTTTTGACATTTGGTTGATAACATTAAAACTAACAAACTTCTAGATAAGTTGATAATGGCATTCTCCATTCGATGAATGTTTCACTTGAACATTGAAAAATCAATAATATTAATGTTATAAATTAGTAACATTAAAAGGTATCTTTTCAACTCGAAAGTGGGCATAAGTAAGTGCAAATTAATCAGCGTAGCGACTAACACACGTTTGCTATTGCTAAAAGTTATATAAACTGTCATCGACAATCCGGATTATAATTGATAATTGTTGTGAAGAAAGTTCATATTAGACCAGTTTTTAGTTAACTTTCATTCATAGTATAATGCAACTGATTATGTAATTTTTATTTAGTCAAAGTAAATTTAAATTGGTCCCTAAAATCTGTAACCTTTAAAGAAGTTTGTTTGATTCAACTCAATGAAATACAATCGGGCTAGTTGTAGGGATTATGTTGAGTTGTTAATTGCCGAAGGATTTAATTAGCACAATATTTGTGTCGCTGAATTTGGTATCAACATAATATGAACATCGCGTCAAAGGGTCGAGCTTTATGGGTGCAACTGTGTGTTTGTATATTGGAAGGTCAGCTAGGAAGAAACCTCAAAATTTGTTTGGCCATTAGTTCTAAACTAAAACTTATTCAAAATACAGTTTTTTTGTAGTCTGAATGAAATGGTCTTTAACTTCTTGGGGAGAAATATGCAGTGCAGGCATATTTGCATATTTTCAAGGATTCCAGTATTTTTAGGTAAAGGAAAAACTCTCGTAATTTGTATGAAGGCATCATAAGCTTTAACAAAAATTAGGGAGGTATTTTTTCTGAACATTATATATAATGGTATGAAATCTAAGATTGCAAGCAAAATGTTCCACTAATAGTGCGATAGTTTTGCGAGTAAATATGACACAATTAAAAATGAACTGTCTACATAAATGCTTTTTGAGACCAGGAATGTAATGGAATGATTAAATTTGTTAATCAAGTAAATTATTGTTTTGTGAATGTCATTCAGTATCAAAGTAATAGTCATAATTAATAATCATTTTCAAAGTAACAGAGTAGCAATGTCCAGGTAACACACAAATCTTCACAGTCTTCATTTATCACTGGCCGGATAGTTTTTTATTGACTTCCTTAATTGTTCGTTAACGACCAGTTTATTTGGTTTGCGCTGACCAACGCTGCATAGCAGACTGCATCTGGGACCCCCAGCAACTCCACTTGATATCGATCAGTCATCAAGGTCTCAAGCATAACAGGAGGCTCTTCCATGTGAAGTATTATCATGCCATAAACAAACACCAACAATTCCTACAAGTTTAGTTCACAGCCAAACAAAGAGAAGGATATGGCATGGATTATTGGTTGTTTGGACCTCATAGACCTTGAAATACAAGTCAAATAAAGCCCTAGTTCCACAGGAACATTTAGTCTCTTCAATTTTCTGTTATCTCCATCTGGTTCCTCGACAAACATTGTTTTTGTAGCACCGCGAATACGATTGCCATCAACAAAGTACGACACCCTGTTTTGAGACAAAAAACTACCACAGTCGTAACTCTTGATCTTCAGCTATATTTCAAGGTCATGAAGTTGAAGAAGAAGCGTGAGGACGTAACAGAGGCAGTATTTACGTACCTCACTGGCAGCAAGATGAAGATAACACAGCACTATGGTCTCACATGGGGAAGCTCTTCCGAATAACACAAAAATGCTGTCCTACTCAGTACTGTATTTCACGAGCATGGAAACCCTTTTGAATCTGCTGATGAGGATGAGATCTACAACCGGCTCACCAAACAATTGTTGAATGAAAGTGTTGAGTGACCAACGACATCTTCCGGCGTGATGAGATCGGGTATCAGATGTTTTAAGGTTCTGTCACTGAACGCCTAACGGAAGGAAAACTATTTCCACGTTAACACATGAAAACAATAATGAGACTTCTCCTGAACGTCGGATTCATATTCAGATGCATGAAATCGAACAGTGTTTGCTTGAGATGCTGTCAAAATATTATATCTAATTTAATATTATAAAAAAATAAAATTTAGCTATTTTTGCTAAAACTTGTCTCAATAAAAGGCTGATGACTTTTTTGAAAGAGATAATGGCTTCTGGTTTTCATTTTTAGAAAATAGACTTTATTTTTTTATAAGTGTGAAAAAGTGAAAATCGAAAATTTGTCAAATTCTTTCTATATGGACGGTCAGATTTCCTGATTCCGGATAATATTTAAAAGCTGTGAGAATGAAATTTGTGTAATAAAACATCAGAAAACAAATTAAAAGATGAAATATTTCCAAATAATAAAATATCTAGAACTGTATTTGGGATAAAAACAGCCTAGTTTTGTGACATTCTATAATGCCTACAAGGTAGATTATCATTGTTCTGTATTAACATAATAATAATTATTAAAATAATATTGCAGAGAAAAGTTTGCTTTGTTAAAATACAAACATTAAAAGTAGAGTTTCATAAATGAAAAAATAAACTCCCAATAGTGACACAACAAACAAAGGATGTGATCTAACAAACAGACGCATGAGGTTTAAATGCGACAATAAAATGTTTTTAAGTAATATAATTTTACTTAAATAAATAGTGTAAATGATTATACTAATTATTTTCTAATAGTAGTATATACTTTTACACTAATTTTGCAGTGACAAATGTAAATG
>JAUZNC010039535.1:0-18039 GCA_034780395.1 Vannuccia rotundouncinata | reverse complement strand
TAAAATAACATTTATTCCATTAGATGACGGAATTTTTATGACAAGACAGTCTGGCCACCCCGGGTTGAAATGGTTAATAAAGTTGATTATCATAATAAATGCTTTTGTTATAATTTATTATAATATATCAAGTAAAGGCCGTAGTATATAAGCTGATTTGTTGAAATGGGGTAACTCGATCAGTTACCCCAAAGATAAACGAAGAAAACATTTTTTGGATATAATCTTTACTATTCATTATAGATTAAATGATTATTTGTAATAAAAAACGTAGTTTAACAAACATAATTTTTTCATTGCAAACCATGATTTAAACAATAATAACTAGCGTAATAGTATTTTAAATCTATGTTACAAACAAATATATTTATACATATAGTGAGGTCGCTTACGGGCAAAAATACAAACAATCGTTACTTGTCGGCAAAAGCACGAACATTTTTTATAGACATTTTTGAGCTTAGAGAACCAAAAAATCGCATTCTCAAAAAAATTTGACTTTTAGATCAAGACAAAATGGCTGCCTATTTGGCGGTTTATATGAAGAAAAAATATCGTATATTTTACATTTAAAAGTATAGTTCACAACATATAAGAACATAAAAGCAAACAGAATGATTATTACAAACTATATTTTACTTGGTATATTATTTATAACCTATAAAAGTAGTATATTCGTGTATTAATAAATATTAGAATACTTTGAAAACAAAAATTATGTGGACATTATAAGGCCATTTATTTTAATAATTACTAGAAAATAAATAATTATTCTATTTTTCAAGGTGTAGTGATAAAAATAAACTGTAAACGTATATTAATGAGTCTATTTAATCATTTTCAAAATGTACAAACTAAAAATATATTTTCAAATCACTAAACCTTTTCTTTAAAAAAATTATTTATGAGAACGAAAAAATATATAAAGGAAAATGTTTTACTTTAAACAAATTTTGATTCGAAATTAATTATACGGGAATTATTCACATTATTGTTTACCTTTCGAAGTATTAAAAAAATAAAAAGTACACAATTCATAACTTAATTAAATTAGCACATAGAAACAGAGAAAAAGACGACGATTTTTTAAATCAAATATATATTTCAATTTAAACTTAAATTCTACACACCAATAATAAAGACATAGTTAACACCCAACTATTAATACATTTTAAACATTACTGAGTAATTACTATAATCATAACCAAAATAAGTGTACAATAAGTGATTTTTTAAGCAACCAGCAGTTTTGATAAAATGAATACATTAATCTAAGTTACTACCCAATCAACATACAAGTTCTTTCAAGAAAGAAATAATTGTGCATGTATCTTGCAACTCTCTTTATGGGTAAATAAATGAATAAGTAATTAATGAATAGGATATTAGATAACAATTTGTTATGCTACATATTGATAATTCTGTGAAAAATTTTAACTTAAAATGTTTAGCCATTAAATGATCATTATCCAAATTGTTATTTCACTAGAGAAAAAAGTCCCTTTAAAAGTCCTTATATTCAAAAAGTAATAAAACAAAAGCACACAAATAATTTTTGGAATGAACAAATATAATTTAAGATATATTTTAAATGCAAAGAAACGCATAATATTTCCTTGAAATCTTGATTGATATATTTCAAAATGTATTTGATGTAGAATCACGAATTGAAAAACATAATATAAACGTATAGATAAATACTAATCGGAAACAATTTCTAATATATCCAGATGTCAATTATATTTTGATTGATTAGTTTGAGAGACATTACTATTTTACGAGTGTGTTACGTTGACATCAAACGAAGAAAGAGGACCCTTTGAGGCTGCCATCTTGTGGAGGTCGAGGAGAACCAGGTGCTCTGAAAGATGTCGGCAGGAGAGAGGGGTGCTGGAATGGTATGTGGGACGAGTGATGACTGATCGGTGGAAAGTAGAGCCGATATCCCACGTTGGCGATACCGAAGCCGAGGAAAGATCCGACAGCCACATCTGAAAGGGAGAACAAGTCAATTTGCTTCAAAAAAACTTTCAAGAACAATTTTCTCAAATAACTTTTCAAGATCCTTTTTTCTAACAGTGTAGAGACCCTAATTTTTGTTCTTTACAGTAAAGTTGGACATCTTAAAATAAAACAAGTACATTAAAAAGGGATGTTTGAATTCGTGTCTTGTGATTAAAACGTTAGTGAGAATTATTATTTTGCAATCTAAACTAATTAAAGATGTGAAAGTTCTCATTAACAAGAGACCTTCTGGGTGGTGATGGTAGTCTATCATTCTTGAAAGGGATATCACAGCCGCTACACACAGAGGCAGCACCACTAGACACAGCTTCCAAGCCGACTTCACCGGCGCTATTCCGGGTGGTAGTGTGGTCTGGGAGCTCTTATCACGAACGTCGACGGCGGAGTTGTTAACGCTGATATTGGAGAGGAGGGTGTGCCCGCCATGGTTGAAGGAGTAGAGTTGGAGCTGACCGGCCAAGAACAGAGACACAAAAGTGAGACAAGACCAGGCGAAAGAGGAGTGGCCGCTGGGGAAACTTTTGCGGCCTTCGATGATGTCGTGCTGTTTACCGGTGCAGTCATCCTGGGCGATGCCATCAGGAAAACAGCGGTAGTAGAAGTCGGGACGAGGACTGGAGGAGGGGTTAAGTTTAAATCGTTTAGGAAATAGAAAAAGAGCGATCGAGTAATAAATATCGACAAAAGTGCAATTTTGAGAAGACAGGATTCCTAGCTCGAGGCCAACTTAATTCCATTATTATGCGTTGATTGTTTTTAATATATTTCCTTAGATGGTGATATTGGACACAAGAGGCCAATACTAAAATAACTCTCTTTAATCATGAATTTGGTTTATAGAAACCAGGGTGCCTGCCGATTTACCAAAGTAAATTTCCAGGACGTGGCAGCCACCCTGAGAAACAATGCGGAAAGACATATCTAAATATCTAGAATTAAAAGAAAGTAATTAAAACACGTAGTCATACGAGAAGTTCAAAATTATGTATTTTGTTAAACGGATATTACGTTACAAGAAGCTATATTATACTACTTAGCTAGAATGTTATTAAAGTTTTTAAAGTATATAATATAGTCGGAGACATAACAATATATAATGAAGCACAAAGATATAATATATATATATACATATACATATAAATGTAGAATATAGACAGTAAAAATTAAGGAATAAACGAAAACTTACCGACCAACTAATAATTTTATCATATTTGTAACGCAACCATTTACAGCTATTGTTAATGTGTAACCTTAAAACAAAGGACAATGTATAACTATAAAATTTAAAAAGAAAAACAAATATGAGAACATACTTAAAAATACCGAGGATAGTATATTATGCTGACGCTTTGAAATATATACACAAAAGAGCCAAATTATTACTGCCATAGTGGTGAGCATAATCTGAAAATTAAGAAATCATGAACAGAATTACTAAGTATATTATAAAAATCATATTAATCAACAAATATCCAATGTTATCATTTTAAATAATGCATTTTCGCTCAATTACGATCAATGCGAACATAAAGTGCGTTATTGAGAATTCAAAAGTATTTTCAACTGTCAACCAATAATATTGTTTTGAGAACCTATAGCATCTGCTATTTAATTGTTAGATAGTCAAATTGATTTATATCATATCTTATCAATTGACTCGAATTATTATACATTATACTCCAAAACTATTCACATATTTAAAGCGAACATTAATTGAAACATTTCTTTTTTTGATACAGTTGGGATGTAAATTTAAAAATAAATTAAAAAAAATATCATGAAGTTATAAAATAGGACGAAAGGGATCAATTACAAAATCTGAAGACAGAGTT
Organism: Vannuccia rotundouncinata; assembly: GCA_034780395.1. Taxonomy (NCBI): domain Eukaryota; kingdom Metazoa; phylum Platyhelminthes; order Proseriata; family Coelogynoporidae; genus Vannuccia; species Vannuccia rotundouncinata. The sequence continues at coordinate 14,182 of JAUZNC010039535.1, read as the reverse complement.
CATTTCTTAATCTATTGTCCAATTGATAAAGTTTTCATACAACGCCTAAAGATAATATTCAATAAAAGATAATAAGTCAATCACCACACCGATAATACATAAGATATCATTGTCCGCATGTTGTTTTATATGTATTTAACGATTTAACGTGGGGTGGGCGGGGTGGAAGTGAAACTATCATACATGCAATTTTATCGGATAAATAGACCTAAACATACCCAAATCATAAATGCAGGCACATAGCTATCAGTCCTTGGGTTCTTATAAAGCCACCATTCTTCAGTGTGAATGTGTCGCATACGGGGTTGAACAAATTCCAAAATGCTGAAATTCATTAAATTAAAAACCGCAGTGTGATCAAAGTAACTAATTTCTGTTACCACACATTTCAACATAAAAATGCTAAAAATCAGTAAAACTTTACCCATAAAAGTAATAATTAGGATATTGGTCCATTTTATAGATTACAAATGATTGTTTAAATAATTAATAGTATTTAACACTTGAATACAAAATATACATTCAAAAATGACATACAAAAATATACTAATGAGCATGATTCTGATGAGAATTTCCCCACTTATATGACCGCGGTATCCCCTGTGGCACGAGGAATCCCGTGATGTTATCCCCATCTGGAATGGTAGGATTACAATATAATTTAGATGTGTTGTTAAATGTAGGACATTTTAAAAATATTGTAAAAATAAGTCATGCTTTTTTTAAAGAGAAAATAAGGAAACAAATGATGGTAAATTATATTAAGAAATGTTAGGCTACTAATTATATAAAAAATGCACAACAAATATTCATTATAATACTGCATTGGAAATAAAAAGTGAAAATTGTAAAATAAAAATAATATATTATAAATAGGAAACAGGTTTTAATAAATCTGATACAACATTCTGTTCCAAGAATACGATAGAGATAAATGATCATAGTTCATACACTTGGACATGGAAATAAATATACATTAATTGTAATGAAAATAAGCTTACTTTTTGATTAATGATAATAAATATACATACATTAAATAGGTAAAATATCGATCTAGATGTATCACAGAGCGGCAGGGGACATCAATAATTATATGATAAGAGTATTTAGATTCACCGTGGTAGTATAGTTTTTATCATAAACAATGGGTGATAAAAATCATTATGAAAGTCAAGCGGTGTCATTTGTAAGAAAAATCGAAGGCACAATCATCACAAAAATTCTTCTTACGTAATCTGATTATCGTATATTATGAAATAGATACAATGTTAAAATGTTACATGTTTCTCTACAAGTAAAGCAGACGAAGAACGTTTTCTTGTATGATAATAAGGAGCATCGCCCCTCTCTAAACTCTGTTGAATGGCGGACTTTGAAGTTGAGGAGAAGCCACGGGAAGGCTTTGTCGACAGAGATGCTGTACTGCAGGGTCCCTCTTCAAGGTCCTTATTACCTGATCCCGAAGACGTTTCTGAAGATGATCCTGGAGTTGCTGGGTTGAGCATGTCTTTCTGTAAGGATGTATTGCTGCCCGCCGGCTGTAAGAATAAAGATATAATAACTAACAGACCATTAAAAGGATTGAAATATTTATTTTATAGATATAGAATTGTAGACACTCTGAAATTTTAGATTCTTTGTTTAATTTTAATTTATTATTTATTAAGATGGATCAATAATAATACACCTTATTATTCGGAGTTAAATCGTGATAATTCATTTAGATACGAAACTATATTTAGAGATAACATTTAGTTGACTTAATCCACCTCGTTCTTGAGAGCTCTTGAACAGATGCAGCATGTTTTGAGTGATGTGATTTGTGGACCTCCGCCAAATCTAAACGAAAATGAAAAGTTATAATATTGAAATAGAGGTGGCGATAGAGGATTTTCTAAAAGTGTGTTGGGGGGGCGCTAAGAACTACAAATTTCTAAATAACAAATTTTGTATTAAAAAAGTTTTTGTAGAATAAACACCAGTTTCACAAAAAGTAGTATTATATACATTAGAAAAAATATCGCCAAAACCGAAGGTAGAAAGTAAAGTAAAAAATTTTGTGATTTTGTTTGACAATTTTTGACAAATATTTATAGGTCTATATTATTTAGGCTATCCGCTGATCTGGATCATCCTCGGAGAGCTTCTGTAGGAGTTGAAGTTTATATGGATGCCAACTTATGAACTTTGAGAACACGTGGATAGAAGATTTTCATATTCCTGTTTCGTTGGACAGTCGTCGAATAGGATTGGTAGGGCTTTTTGAAATGCTTGCAATAATATTAATAGCTGCATTATCATTGATTGTCTTCGGCTGTCAATTTCGAGCCTCATCTTCTACTGATCCAGTTTCTTAAAATGCTTCGATTACCAATAGATCTGTGAGTTATTGGATTACGATCAAAATGAATTGCATTAAATTCAGCAGCGACTTCTCTATGACTCCTGTTTCCACTAACAAAATCACCTCAATACGTTCGATCTTCGTTAAAACCACCGAAATAAATGTTAAACAATTGCACATCCAATGACGATCAACGACAGAATAAAATGCTTTCTGATATACAGAAATTTAAAATTAGGATTTCCAAGAATTGTCTTTTTATAGAAATGACGTTACTGCAATTATTTTTAGACTTTCTGTTAGCGACGAATTGCATCACCCGACCCGACGAATACCGACCTCGTCAGACGAATTACGCTCCTGATAAAATAACCCAATTCGTAAGACAAATTACGCTCCTGATAAAATAACCCAATTCGTCCGACGAATTACGCTCCTGATAAAATAACCCAATTCGTCCGACGAATTACGCTCCTGATAAAATAACCCAATTCGTCAGACGAATTACGCTCCTGATAAAATAACCCAATTCGTAAGACGAGGACGGTATTCGTCTGGTCCACGCAAATCGTCACCAAAATTTCCAACAATACTTGATATTTTTTTCATAAACAAATCCATTTTCCTATGGGTTCAGACTTATGGGAAAAGAAAATATGAAACTAATGAAACTTATGAAATTTAAAAAAATATATAAAACGCATTGTTATATGATAATAAATTACTTAATTAACGTAAGTACTTCAGAATTAAGCAACAAAAATAAATAATATACACCACTTAATTATAAACATTGTATAGTTTAAAAAGTATATAAATAATAATAAGAATACTAATATGAATAATAATACATAATAAGATACAAAATAAAAAAATAAACAATGCAAATTATAATTGTATAATATCGTATGCAATGTCTGAAAACCTATAACACCATAAATATTATAAATATTATACCATAAATAATATTTTTCTGTGCAATATTTTTTCATAAGTATATTATAATGTAATTCCTCGTTTGTCTGTCATTCAGCTTTAATGACTAGTACGAAAACAAACTAATGTTATGACAAATGTTGACTGAATTATCCTAAATTTGACTAAGTGTTGAACCATCTGTTCAAGTTAAGCAGTAATGCATTGATCATAATAAAGATTTAGAATTTTACAAAATGTAGAATTATTCTGTTAACTATTAACCACAGATTTATGCATTAATAAAAAAACACAAATCGCAGTAATGTATTGATCATAATATAGGATTTGATTATCGAAGAAGTCGTTTATTAATTTAAGGGTAACTGTGTTTCTGAATAGCATTACAAATTTTTAAATAGCATTAAAAAGTTCTAAATAGCATTACAAATTTCTAAATATCATTACGAATTTCCGAATATCAAGAAAATAAAGGGGAGGGCTCAAATCTGCAACTGAATAGATTACATTCTATAAATGTTAATCAGTTACCAATAATAATTATAGCTTGTAAATTAAAGAGAAAATCGATTAGTCTATTATTAGTATATTAATTTTCTGTTTCATACAATATGTTTGTAATATCAAAACTAAGAATACATGGTTCATACGCATCCGTATTGAAAAATGCAACATTTTTATCAAGGCTTTTTGGAATATTAGAGATTATAGAATTTTACACATTGACAAATATTGTGCTCGATATTACACAGACAAATTATGTTCTCTCAATTCTGAAATAATAAAAATATCCCACAAAAGTTACTATAATCCAAAATGCAGGCCTTTTCAAAATGTATACAATCTTTTAAAAATTCAACACTTTTTGTAATCTTGATTTTGAAATTTAAAATTCAAGACTTTTAGTCTGCATATGATCGAGCCATTAAATATTACATTTTCAATTGTATTGTATTATAAAACTAAGCCATAATTCATACAGGCTGACCTACTTATCAAGGAGATATTTCCACACCCTTATCGCCACAGGCTCCACTAATTCAGCAGCGGTAACCCCCGGATACCTCCAAATAACGCCGTGTGGACAGAGCAGATTGTTATGTCGAATGGGGCCCGGGTGTGAGAACGAGGATAGACGGATCAGCCAGGTCTTGCTCACATAAAATTTAGCCGCAAATTGTCGCTGAGATGAATAACAACAATAAGAGGATCATTCTTTCATTATTTAATTATTTTCGGATGTTTTAATTAAGAATAGAAGAAAAGAATTATCTGACATTAACAGCTATTTGTAATTATAAAGAATTATAAGAGATTGAAAACAATAAGAATTGTCACTTAGTTATCCAGTTATATTATAAAAAATAAAAGAACCTATAAATATGCGTCAAAAGATTTTGAGGTAAGTTTTAGGACAATATTGACGATTATTTTATTTATCGAAAATTTTAGGCGATAACATATTTTAATTTTGGAATAAAATTTTGTTTTAATTTAATAGTTAAAATTTGAGATTATGCAATATACATAATATATTATTAAATTCTAGTTATAAAAATTTGATAATGATTCAAGTTAAATAAAATCCCTGAACAAGATTTTCTCCAACCTGTTTATCTTGATTTAATAACCTTTGAACATCATATCCAACATTGAGCATATTGTAAGCATCCCTTTTTCTGGAAAACATGGACAGAACAGTTTGTAATTACCATGATTACATTGTCTAATGTGAACAGTCTCACTGGTAGAAGAGAACATATGCCTCTGAATACAATCTGTGCAAAATCTTGTCAATATTCTCCACTTTAGTGACGACCTCATCGTTGAACTCAAACCAGGAATCCGTCCCTGAGTGCAGTGCATAAGTAACATAGTGTCCCGAGGAATCCTCAGACCCGCGATGACAAACCATCGTCACCAAGTCATAGAGACCATCACTGTCCTCTTGCTGCTCTGTCACTTCAGGGGTCCGGTACTTGCGCATATCGAGACCGCTAAGTGGGAAGATGATGGGCGAGGAGAGTTTAATGATCACCGGCTCCGGGGTTGTCGTCGGTTCGACCTGTGTTTGGTTGTCTTTGTATTGAGAGACGATTGAAGGTGGTGAGGGGATCCGCTGGCCAAATCTTTTCAGGTGAAGACACAAAACTTCGGGAAGATGATGGAGGCTTTCCGATTTGACACCCTGTCGAAGTCTGACAACGAATAGAAAAGACTAGAATTGATGGTCTAAAAGTTTGCGAATTGAAATGACAAATTTCATAAAATAACAATGTCAGCGAATGTATTACTAATCATCACTTAAAGACAACCTGTTGCAGTGAGCACAGTGGTACATGTTATCTTCTGTAAGAACATCCTCCGAGAAGAATTGTTCAAGACAATCCTGCAGAGTTGTACAGTCTTCGTAGTTGTACCAGCTGAAGTCAAAGACGATGAAGAGTGTGAAAACTAAAAATGCCATCGGAATAATATTATTGGTTGCACTTGTGAGCGACTAATATATCTATGACAGACATAAATAATTAAAAGCCTTGGTTTTTAATATTAATATTCAATATAATATATAATTCTCAGAACTGAATGATTTTTATAATGTAAATGTTGATAATTCTTGATTTTATTTACCTTTTGACCCATTCTACTACTCTATTTATCAGGCCAGACTTATTGTAAGTTAATTCATTAACTTGTGAAGAAGAAACGGCTGAAGATATCGTATCATCAGTTATCAGTGTTTTAGGCTCGTCTTCCGGCTTTAATTCTGATGACAGGAGGATGGGATCGCACTCAGGCAGAGCCAAAGAAATGTCCTCGAATGTTTCAGTTACACTGGAAACCTGTAAAGGGAACAAAAATATTAGCTTCGAATATAATTAAAAGTTTCCTTTTAACATAAAGCAGATTTTTGCAAACATTTAGTATTACCTTATGACATGTGGAACACTCAATACTATTCACTAACTTCCCTTCAAAGATGTCGGTAATAATGCTGCTATATTGTGTGATCTTGCGTCGTTTATTTGGAGCTAGAAGTTACACAAATATAAATACAATTACAATCAAATAGATAACTGAAAGTATCCAATCTGGAATATATAGTTAGAACATTATTAGTTTTTATCTCGTTTGTGTTTTGTTTTAACAGTAGAAATATATATATATATATAAGAAACAGCATTTCAAAACTTACAACTTTGACCTGGTGATTCTGGAATACTTGTGATAACAGAAAACTTGAGTTCTTCATGAAGTTGTGTCAGAAGGCATCTTAGCAGTTCCTGACCGTCATGTTGATAAAATCCATAAAATTGTGGATGTTTTTTTGATAAACTTGAGAGTAGCTTGCTACAATTGATGCTAGTTGACACCTCAGAAAGGCTAAGAAAAATACAAGAGATAGTAATGCTTATGAAATAAATTTGATATTTGATAGACATTACAGACCTTGTGATTTTCATATTAAATCATTTTAATGCCTATAACTTAATTTTAAAATATAGAAAACTAACAAAAATGACTTACTTCTTTGTTGACCATAATTTTTCTAGAACTTCTCTCAATTCAAGAGATACAAACGAGTCTTCTTCTGATTCCATAAATAGCGGACAAACCAACAGATGCTCTCTTAATTGGATGCTGAATGTGAAATGATATATAATTAGTAAATAACTAAAATAACTACTACGGTAATAAGTAAATTAAGTACTTACCAGTTTGATAAAGCTTGTATGATGGCATTCAAATAGCATGTATTACCAAGATTTTGAAGACCAATCAATCCTACAAACCAATTATTCCTCACATTGTATTGTTAACTAACAAGTTTTTAATATAGTTCAATATAAAATAATACAATTAATATATTTTATCAACTTACCAGGAAGTCTGTGTGGTTGACCACCATTAACAGAAGTAAATATTTCTGTTGTAGAAGACATTGCTAAAAACCATAATTATTCAATTACATTTTTAATGATAAATATTATATTTAAGGCAAGATATATGTATATCAAAAAATATTCAATGAAAAAATTAAGGCGAGTTTAGGATTTTAAAAAGAACGAGTTAATTAGCATAAAAAAGTGTGATTATTAAAAATTAAAAAATAATGTGAGTTGAGTGATCCGAATAAATATATCAAAAAATGAAAAAAATTATTAAAATAAACAAACATTAAAACAAATTTCAGATCAATTGCAGCCCAGCAATGAAAAAATTAAGAAAACTGATCCAAGTTTCCAAATTGACTTGCTTTGTTAAATAATTGGATAAACCCTGAATATTAGTTATCATTTTATGAAAATCATTATAATATCACATTATGTATTGCAAATATAAATGTATGACTAAATTTACAATCTTGTATGAGTATCAGTAATTTTTTTTGTTCATTTATTCATTCTGAATAATAGGCTAACAATATTCATCTTGATTAAATACATTTTTCTGTTTAATAAATTATATTTCTTTCATTTTGGCATATCACTTTCATTTACTTTATATATATATATATATATATATATAATAAATTTTAATTGATAAAATCTGTGGTTCAATATATTCAATATTTATTTAATAAAGAGCATGTTTTAAATAATTTGTTTAAAATATGTTACACCTAGAATATTTCATTGCTAACATGAATTTAAAATTAATTTTGCATTTATAGGATTAGCTGATTTGCATGAAATTATTATATTTTAAATATTTAGAACTATTTCTAATATAAATAATATTTAAATATTCAATAAATACTATTTTAATGTAAAAATATATAAAGAATCAAACTATGATAGTTGAATTCATAGTGCCCACACATTTTAGACAATCATTTATAAAAATTAATAAAAAATTTACTGTGGCAGCATTATAAAATGTAAAAGATTTCTGCAAATGATTATATATATATATATAATTTACTGACTTTGAAAGATATTTACTGACTTTTAAACAGTAATTTTTTACTTATTTTTACTGACTGCCAGCACCATGAGAATGATATCAGTTAAATAATATAATCGGAATTGATTAAATCTTTGTAGATACATTAATCACTGTAATAAACCATTGCAAAAATAAATTACAATTTTCAAGATTCATAGACATACTCAAAGAAATAACCATCATTTTATAATAAACAAATTAAAGGAGTTTACAAATGAGGAATAAATTGAATTTTATAGATTGCTTACATTTAAAAATTTAAAAGAATAATAGATTGATATGTATGGTATACATTTAAGTTTCAGCTAAAAATAATAGTTTTTAAGACTTTTTGACAAATTTAAAAGACATTTAAATGTAAATATATGTATATCCAAAGGGAGAGCTTCTATACTCCATATACAAATTAATTATATAATAAATATGATAAATACTGTAGTATAATTTCAAAAATCCTCTAATTAAAAAATAATCAAATTTGTCTAAAATTCACTTTTTTCCAGATTGGAAAAAAATATCCCAAAATGCAATACTTTTTATGATTTTGTATGAATCTTGTAAATTGCCTATTGACATAACTAATTATGTCCCAGCCATCCTCTCTAATTTCAAATGATTTACAAAATAAACCTCTGGAGACTACCTCATTTTCTTATTTCAGGGAAATAACAATAATATAACAAGAAATCAAAAGGACAATATATATATTATTAATTTTTTTATTTCTTATGCCTCAAAATTAATGGTTCCTATAAGTTATAAAATTATGTATGTTAGATCTTGGAAACAACAATACAATATAGTTGCCTTATATAATTCAGGTTCAGTGTAATAGATAAATTGATACCGCAAAATTAAAATGGACTAAATATTTGTTTATATTTCAATATGATGCATAGACATGATTAACATAAGATTAAAATATTTTCCTTACTTCTTATACTGTAAATAGGTTAGACATATTTAACTCTAAATATTTGCAATTAAACTGACAAGGCTTTAGTGGTCTCTGACATTGATTATAAAATTACACTCCCATGCAATGATGTCAATTTCAAATATACAATATAAAATGATGACCATGAATTAAATAATGGTAAACACAATGACTGACTCTCACAAAGGAGTCAGTCCCCATTATACATACAATATAAATAAATGGGACTGTTATTTGAATAGATGATGCAAACACTATGACTTAATTTACTATCTTGCTTAATTAACCCTCTCAGCTCACTCTATTCATATCATGGTCTAGAGTACAGAAAATGTCCTCAACTTTATTTGTAATCCATGAATGTAAGAATATATTTATATATAGATGAGCTGTTCTAATTAGCAGATATAAAATACATTGTAGTAAGGTATAGGGACCATTCTACAAATTCTGTTCACAATTCATATTAGCCAGTGTTTTGATTAGGCAATTTTTCTAATATTGTAGCAATAGGCAGAAAAATCAGGAATTCAATTTGTGTTCTGATTAGATAGTAGTTCTGATTGGCCAGATTCCGATAAGCCAGAGTAGACTGTATTATTTTGTGAATTTGACTGCTTAAGGTTGAATTAAAAAATAACAATTCTATTATATATAATAACTAAAATATATGTTTTTGTTTACCTTGCTTTCATTTATTGAATTTGTTTTATTAAATAATTTATACATCCCTGTTGCAAATTTAACTGCTTTATATTGAATTAAAAAAATAATTTTATTAAAAATAAAAAATATTATTGTTTTAGTATTAAACATTTTATTATATGAAAGTGCTTGTATATAATTTAGATTTTTATATAAATTTGTTTAAAAATAATTCAATTTTTTTAATCAATTGGTTATTTGAGCAGCACATATTAATAGTAAGTGCAGATTGACAAAAGGCACCCAACATTGATACAGTTTTTGTCAATTTACAAATGCATAATATTGTAAAATATAATCATCCTAACAAACCATAATCAAAATTCTGAAAGATAAAAATCTCCAATGCAATATGTTTTTTTAAAGGCAATTTGCATACCCAATATTTTAGACATTTACTATTTATCTAAATATATATAAATGAGCTCTGTGTATTACAAGAGGTACTTTTCTGTAATTTACCCAACAATTTTTTTTAAATTTTATGCTGAAAAAAAAAATTATTTTTTTATTTTTTTATATTTAATTGTATATATGATTTATATAATTTATATATGTCTTTATTTTCAAATAATTTTAATTAGATTTGTTTTAATGAAGGATATCAGTTTCAATCTTATTTCTAAGCAAGGAAGAGTCTGCCAAATCTACCATACCCTTAATCAGAAACATGGAGTAAAATATTAAAAATCAATAAAAAAAATTGTTGGGTAAATAATGAAAAAGAACCATACAAGATCTTTTTAATAAATTCAATAGAAGAAATTCAAGTGGTGCAGTATGGCCCAGCTTGCATTTCACGCCTTTTATATAATTGATTGACCACTGGATATATCTTCCTATGGCTACATAGAATACAGCCTGAAGTTAGTCAAGTAAGACTATAAAAAAATTCACCCAACACAATTTTTTGGGTTATATAAGCTGAAATGCATCTAAAACATCTTAATAAATAATTTGTTGAGATTGTATAATATAGAATACAAATTATAGGCTTAAAATGATTAATTTAAAACTAAATGAGACTTTAATGAGACTTCAATAAAAATTTTTTTAATTTGTTAAATCTAGATTGCATGGAAATACAAAACATTACTTTATATCTAATATAATTCATATAATGATAAGTATACATTACTTTTTATGAGATTTAAATTTATTAAAAACTAGACATTGATTATTAACGATTGATCTTGATTTTCAGTCAATTCTATTGAGGGATGAATTAAAATATTTTATTCTTATCTATAAAACAAAAAATACAAATTGTTTATACACACACTGTTTATATAGAGAAATTTAATTTTATATATAATTTACTAAGTACAAATTGATCTTTTTTTAAAAAATATAGTTATTGTTTTAAATTTATAATTTTTGTTTCCTATCCCTACAAATAAAATTTTGTATGAGCGACATATATTTAATTTTTGCAGTATTTAATATTGCATATGATTAAATTCATTCTATTAGTTAAAACGCATTTGTAAATATACATTAATACTTTAATATAAATTAGATATTATGTATTACTTTTTTTTTATTTGGATAGTATATCCAAGTTAAAAAAATTCTAGTTCTACAATTTCAGAAAAATTTAGATAACAAAAATAATTTGAAATGCGTTCATTTAAACGTTTTAATTAGGCAAGGTACGTATAGAATATTCTGTAACAGACAAATAAAAACCAGTTAAGGGGCTGTTTAAAATAAACTTCACGCAAAATTTGGCCATTTTTTAACTTCTCCCCTATTGTAAACGTCGCACAATCACAAAGTGCGAAACTCTTTTCAGAAAAGACGTCACGTTAAGTTCTACCCCCTCCCTTATACGTCCCCAAAATTCATAAGAGTGTACGTACTTCATTTTCTTTTTAATTCTGTTCTTTTCAGCTCATCTAGTTTAGACCTAACTGCTATAGGAACATTTTCTTCCGATATTTTTATTTTATTCCATAAGGCGATTAACTCACTTAGGCATTAGAATTTTTATAAATTAGGGTATAAGCATTGCAGTATGCTTTAGAAAGATCTGAGTACAACTGTCGAACAGACATTATTTCGAATAATTTGTGAATCCGCATAAACTGTATATTCGATTCATTTAAACGAAGCAATGTGCTTTAAAAATAAAGTAAACATAATTCAACAGAGTTAGTTATCTTTCTCTATGCGGGTTTACACAATTTTGGAAACCCTCTCTATCCCTCTATTACGCTTTGTCACGGATTTATCCACCCCCTCCCCTAATCAGCGTGACGTCATTTTTGATCAGCCTTTAAAGAAAATGTTGATTGAACAATTACGTTATTTAACTTTTAAATAAATATTAATACAAACCAAATATATTACACTAACTTATACAGAATTATAGAAACATTATTATTAATATATTTTCAATGTACGTATATTATAATATCTATCATTCAAAATTTAATATTTTTAAGTTTGCCCAAAAAACATTTCTGAAAATTTCAAGAATTAAAAATACCTTACCCGTTCTTCCAATATTAGATATAAGTAATGCGAATAAATGCGATGTTACTTAGTGTGAATAGTATAAAAGGACCCTACAATATATATATAATCCCCCAGAATATTTTGTTTTGTAAAAAAATTAAAACTTGTGTAACTAAATTTTAAAAATTGAATAATTAAAAATCTCATTACTTATCCAGACCCGATTTTATATTGATGACTAATCTTCAATATTAGTTTGCCTAACTTGGTAGACACATCACTCGAATCGTAAATAATCTTTGACATCTTTTTAAAATAAGTACTAAGTGTTGAGAGAAAAATCCTAAAGGAAAATAATTGTTAAAACGTTAGCTTATATACTTTTTTTAAAGGAAAATTAGTCTATTTCCCCCCCAAATAAAAATCTATCCTCCCCTTCACTCAGCCCATCTTTGACCTTACATGACCTCTTGTTGCAGAGTCAACTGAGACTATACTACTAACCTGAACTAATTAAATCATGAAAACATTTATAATCAAGCACTTAATAGAAGATCAAACGTCCAAAAATAAAATATATTTATCAACATTTAAAGAAATTTATTGTAATATAAGAAATAGGTATGCATAGAAATTCAAACTTAATATTAAATTTTATTATTTCACATAAAAAAGTAGTAGATAAAACACCCATGTGCAGATATATTATACGGTCAACTATATAGCTAGGTATATGGCCTAAAGAGAATAAAAAAAATAACAAAAAGTACTTAATATTAATTCTACAATAAAGTCATTGAGAAAACTCATATAAATAATAACAACCAAAATTGAAAAATATGTAACTGTTTATTATTGAAGTTTGCTTTTCTGCAATCCATCATGAAGAAAGAACGAGTAAAAGGCAACCGCCTTCCTGTTCACTTCTTTAAACAAGTCTCTATAATTAAAAAATAGTAAAATATCATTAAAAAATGTAATGTTGAAAAATTTTAATAATAATAATTTTACCAAAAAACAACATGAAAATAGTTCATTCATATAACTGCACATAATTTTTTAAATTAAAAATATTGTTTTATTTGTTTATAAAATTATCTAAACGTATAATTAGTAACAATGTTGTAATTATTTAATAGTATACAATTGGAAACATTCGGAATACATTCAATAGTATACATTCGGAAATTAAAATCGCAAAGACTATATAGGTTTTTAAATATATTTAAAAATCGATATAGTCTTTGCGATTTTAATTTCCAAATGTTCAATAAAAGCGAAAAGTGATTGTAGATTATAAAACAAGACATTAAAAAATAAGATGTTGTAAGTAATGAAATTAACCTGGTAAGATATTGGGACAATGACAAGAAAATTGTTTAAGCCATACCGTTGTTCCATAAAAGCAGATTCAGACTTTTGTTCTGATGTGGATTGATCCAGATATTGAAACTGTTCCGTAAAGTTAGTTAGCTTATGGACTATTTTGTGATCCTTAAGAATGAAAGATGCCACGGGAGATTTGATGGTATCCTTCAGCTCACTAATTAGTTTTTTATTTGAAGAGGACAATTTGCCTCCCACGAAAAGGTCCTATTAATGATTGAAAGAAAAGAGAAAACACTATATTAATATAAATATTAGTAAAATAATGCGCATGATTTAACATATGTACAAAAGTATAATAATTAAATGGAACCATTAGTAATAGTAAATTTCGAGTAATCCAGTTTAACATATGATACACGTTTAATACAAAATAAATGAATTACAATTTTATGCATTATGTTTCAGCGTAAACTGTTATCCGTACACAGGATAGTTACAGTTATAATCAGTTTTTTTAAATA
>JAUZNC010039524.1:0-13391 GCA_034780395.1 Vannuccia rotundouncinata | reverse complement strand
ATATCTGTTGTTTCAATCAACCAATTGTATAAATAATTGTATATCTATAATGTTTAAATATTCATATTAAATGATACATCAGTTTTGTATAACGTTTCAACATTATTATACAAATTCGTTTTTTTAATTATTACTGTCCTGTTTTTTGTGCTTCTTATGACATTTAACATTTGGACCGTTTTCAGAGCATTTCCCAATCCATAAACATTTTGCTTTTGTTCATATTTAAAACTGCCTAGCTATATATCTCCCCAAAATACTTGAATCACACAGGAGAACTTTTAACAGCTGGTTTATCTGAACCTTGATGGATTTCTCATATTTTGCTGTCTATTTACCGGGACATTCCAATATCGAGAAACGAACAATTTCCCTCATCAGCAACAAACAAAAGAAAAAGAGGAGAATAGTGGTTGTTAACGAAAACTAAAACTCTAATTAACTGTTTGCGTAATGTTTTTTTTTACACAAATAAGTAATTCTAAAAAGTGTGTATTTATAAAAACAAAGTTTGCGATTGTGTGACATTTAAAAGAAAAATTATTTATTTATCTTATATTGAAGTTATGTATTGAATTAAATGTATCCATTTACATCTATAAATCGCAAACAATAAACAGTCTTAAAATCAAATATTAGTTGTATGTAAGAATATATTATTGACATTTAAAAATAGGCATCTATATGTTTTCCTTATTTATAATTCTTTCATTTAAATTTTAATCCGTTTTGTTCCTATTACATATCAAAATTTATTTTATTCAATAAAAAACAACGATATAAAATGAACCTGATTTATTTTATTTATTTCCTTTTTTCATTTTCAAAAAATCTTGTTTTCGCTCCAACATACACTGAGGAAAATATCAACAATTTTAAGATTTCTTTTACCCTCGTATTTGTAATTGTAAAAGTAAGCTTAATAAAAAAGTTTTAACTGGATTATATTTTATAAAAAGAAAATATATTCAGGAAAAAACATTTTTATATTATGTTTTTATAAAAGAAGTCCCACACTAATAAGAAGATAAACTTCTATAAAAAATATTTAATTAGGTAAGCTGAAACACACGATGAAAAATATTATTTAAAAAATATAACAAACTTTTTACAGATGAGCGAATGCAAATTATTTAATTATTTGATAAACCAGGTGAAGGTTTGAGGTCAAGTATTTAACCCTACAGTACGGTTTAACAAATAAAAAACTACAAACGGTTGTTTTGAAATCCCAAAACGTGCTCCGAAAGCATCATCCGAAAGTCCATAAGTTCTCTAAATAATTTGGAAGCTAGAGTTGTTGATAAAATGTTCGATAAATTTGCAAAATAATAATTTTTATAGTTTATATACTGAGGAAATATGCGTTCATGTCATATACTCATGTTTTACATGTTATTAATTTAAAATAAGTTATTTGCTTTATAAACAACAAAATTTAAAACTTAAATATTTAAATATTAAATATTACAAAATTAATGTTAAATAATATAATAATACAGAAAAATGTACACTCTTTGAAATCAATTTGGGTAGAAAGTTTGAAAATTATTACAAAATATTATATTGATTCATAACAAAACCTGTTCTACTATTTCATCAAGTTGTGGAATGAATTCGGGTAATTCTCTTTAACATATACAACATCTACATCTGATAATCGTTACATAAAAATGTATACTATTATCTGCATAATTTAGTTTTATTTTCTTTAATTAGAAATGCAAGCTGTTTTAGATTTTAGTTTTCCACGATGTCACAGCATATAAAAGTAATGGACTGCTAATAACTTAATTATTCTGAATTAATTTAAATTTTGCAAGTAATTAGGTTTACCTATCTATATAAGTTCGATATAAGATTCTTAGTGGTAGCAATATTACAAATTTGTATCCTTTTTAATTAAGCGGCATAATTTCATAATAGCTTTATTATTTCCACAATTCATAGATTCAGATAGCTAGCTACATATAATATTAAAAGTGATGTATCGATTTTTAAGTCTTATCATGTTCTGTAGTCGTAAATTCATTATTTCACTCTTTTATTTTGTTTTCTATTGTTCTGCTTATATTTGATGACGTTTTTTGTTCTTGGAGGAGTAGGTTTATATAGTTTCAGATCTTAAAAGATTATAAATTAATCTTATCTTTGATTCATCATTCGCCACCATTTAACTATCAGTCAAAAAAAAGAATATAATGAATCTATAAAAACAAAAGGATTTTTAAGTCTGCTGATTTGGAAAAAGTTTTTGCTTTTTTATGAAGAATTTTTTAGTCAATTTAAAATTGAAGTGTATTTTAAAGCAAGTTTTTAAATGTTCAGTGAATATATACTCTTAAGTTGTTTATATAGCCGTGATATAGGTTTCAATAAACCGAAAGGGTGGAAAAATCATGAAATTTCAATAAACGTACGAATGGTTTAATAATCGTACAGGGTGGAAATCTAGTAAATAGCAGTAATAAATCTTTGTTATAATATACCTAGCGATGTTTAAGATAAAATGCTACTTAATATGTAATATATTGACCATAGAATTTTATGACCACTTTTATCGCATATAGTATTTATGAAAATAGAAAACTCCAGAAATACTTAAGGAAAATACAGCATGTAAAATACAATTTGTAATAAACGTAAATGGTGACAAAAATTATCAAAATTAATAATCGTAGACTCTATAATAAGATCGTACAGGAATGTACATTTATTTGAAATAAATAACAGTACATATTTGGAATTTAAGAGTAGACGCACATATCAAAAAGTATATATTTATATAATTGTTAGTTAATAATTTGAGACAACCTTTAGAAAACACTTTTTTATTATATATTATTGAATATTTATTCTATACAAAAACTTATTTTTCATTCAAATATCATTGAAAACGTCAGAGTCAGGAAAAGAATTATTCTGATTTTATTTCGAATTCATATTGTAAATTTCAAGAAACAAAAGAATCAGGATCATATCTTCAAATGCTTTCCGGCTATAAATGGAATAATTATCTTTTAGAAAAAGATAAAGCACTTTGCGAATTTTAAATTTACACAATAGAGGTATACAGCAGTACACATTTTCAAAGAAAAATTATTTTAAAGTTCAGAATCTATTTATTTATTTTTATATATTTTAAATTAAATCGAAAATAAAATAGATTACTCTAAGATTATTTTTAAAGGAATTGTGATGATAGGGAAAAATATCGATCTTCTAAAATTAACCGATATTTTTCCGAACGATTAAAATATAAAAGTTTCTATTTGATAGGCACAAAAATAAAGTTTAATTTTTAAATAAAAAATATATTACAAAAACATTTTATTATCAAAAGTTTAATTTAGTGCAGAAAAATTGATTTCAAAATTATTTTTTTTAAGTTAAGAATTATTTTTTTCGGGTCAGGAAATATAGTGAATTCCTTAAACTGTAATGCGAAACCATATTGCAAATACTGCAGACACTATATCCTTTTCCCTTTTCTGGCAAAGTGTAGTCTTAAACATGGTCAAAAATGTGTCATATACTCTGTTTTATGCAAAAAAGAATTCTTCTATTAATAGAATTGCAAACTTTCAACATATACAGACTTACATAATTTGTTGTTTTTGAAGAAACATAGATCAGAAAATAGTAAATTTATAATAATAAAATATTATATGATTTACTGGATATGTATGATTTTGATGAATAGTTTATAAGAAATATTAAAATTTAAACGTAACCTTTTAAAAACCATTTCTTCCGTTTTATTTTGTTTAAAATTGTTTATACTGAAAATTTATTCTCTACACAAATTGAATGAATTATTAAGAATTATACTTAGTCTACAATTTTCCCTGTTGAGGAACGTTACATAGTCTCCTAGACTATGGGGTATAAACTAATTCATTACTGTTTGCTTATGGACGTCATTATCTATAAGTTTGATTGATCAAATAATTGAAGATGATATGAGACACTATATATATATAATATAGGCTAAAGCTAAAAAGCATGGGTTTTGACGTAGTTCATTATTCTATAGTGAGATGCAATAGGTTTTTCTATTAATTAGAAAAAGACTCGATCCAATCTGTATGTAGGTGTAGTAGGATGCCCGTATTTTGTGTATATATACTAGTTGAGTTGTTATTAAATAAGTAAATGAGTTAGTACAGTAATCGCTGGCAACTTAAGTCTTGCCATACACGTAACTGTCTGACTGTGTAGTGTCAATTATTACTTTGAGAGTTTGCTATTAGCGGAATTGTTTTTCCTTCTGGGTGATTGTATAACTATATTCATATAGTAAATCTTATGTTTCATGATAAAAAAATAATATGAAGATATTGCATATGAAGAGATTTCATTTCATTGATGAGTATTAGAGATGATTATTAAATCGAAATAAAGTTGGAATGAAAGCAAAATCATTATATATTCTATGACGAAAACGAAGAATTGATATTTTTACTAAAACAAAGTTGACAGATTAAAACATTATAATAATATTCCCAACTAAATAATTGACAACATATGTCATTTGTTTATTAAACTAAACTGATTGACGAAGAGATTGTTGGAGTCTCTTGTTTCTTGAATTCGTGGACGTCATGTTTCTTGAATTCGTGGACGTCATGAGACCAATGATGTCAACTTGGAATTATAACAATAAAATTGATCGATAAAAGAAAGTTACCAATTTTCTATTAATTAATTGCAACTGATATATTTGACTTTTACGTTTAAAGTTAATACATTCGCTTATTTTAATATTGTACGAGGTAATTAACATATGGAAACTAGCTACTTATCTACCCATAAACAATATATTAATCTAATTGTAATCTTCTTATCTATTGAACATGTAAATACTACCCGGTCATTAATTGAAAAATATACGTTTTATAAATCTCCTGTATAATATATACAGATGGTAAATTTTAAGAAACTTTAGGGAAAATGTCACTGGGTCAGAATTATCTTTAAAATGTATAATCATAATATGTATAATCAAATTTTAAAACGCCATAGAAGAGACAAGAATATCAGAGAATCATAACTTGAAAACTAAATATGCTTCAATTTTTAAACTATAATTTTATAATTGATTTATATATAGAAAAAATATAATTCAATGTTGTATTACTTTAAAAATTGTCACGCAGGAATTGTTTATATTGAGGTATCGTGATACATTCTCCTTAATTCTTCTCTTAAATTAACGATAAAAGCGCACAATATTTGTATACATTGTTGTCATATAAACAGTAGAACAAGTATGGATTTCATTATAAGACCATCTATTGATAGTTTTATTAACTAGACAAACATAAAATGGAATACAGACAAATTACTGAACAGCGGTCTGTATCAAATTACGACATTTTTTAATTAATAAAAAAATATCGACGTTGTTTCACATGAAAAAGCCGGTATTATTATATATTTTAAAATATATATTTTTTATAATTTAAAATTAAAAATTAGTAACTAAACTAATTAATTCGATTGTGCAAAAAAGATTCATTGACATTCATACAAAAAATAAAAGTGTAATTAATTATCTATGTTTTCAATAATATAATATTTCCATAATTAATATATGATCTAACAGATTAATCAATTTACGAAATGCCTCGCTTATTATTCAATTAAAGTTTCGTAATCTACAACTGTAACCTACATATGAAATCTTGACATTTAAAATCGATATATTTCTTTAAAAAAACATCAAATCATTTCTTATCAATCTTATCAATAATTAAAGAATTCGAACTAAGAATTCTTAAATATTTACTTCATAACCAAACAATTTTAAAGTTGGTAACATTCATGATAGAGTATATGAAAAATGTATCAATTACACCCTCCTATCCATTACTTCAATTCCTATAAATATATTTAAAAACATTATCCCTACCGCAACCATTTAACCTATATGAAAATATTTAGAGAGCCTAAATTGGAAAAACATTTTTTAAAGTTTCGTAAGAGTATTTGTATTATAAATAAAAATTAAAACGTAAAGAGAACCATAAAACAATTAAATATAGTGGGAGGGGGGGGGCATTTCAATCATTTAACAGAAATTATGAATATGCAAAATGGGGGATTGCGAAAAACTAGACACCGACGTAATAAAATAAATAATAAATAAAACTTTATCTATACATAAAGTGTGATAAGATTTATCTTTTATGATTTTGAAGAAAACATTATACATTTTTATTTGAGTTGTGGAAAACGTTTGCTGTTCATTGAACTTTTTTCCTTTTCTAAGCTATTGTGATACTGTACTAAATTTATAATTTTGTTCAAACTGGGCCAGAATTTGTACTAAATTAACACAAAATCATGTCACCATTTTTGTGACCTACCAAAGCGTCAGAATGGCTTCTGTTGTTTAGGATTCCGACACTAACATTTAATTCTCAGAAGAAGGCAAACATCCTAAGCACATTGAATGATAAATCTTCAATTGTGCCATTGGGCCAACCGAAAATGTCACTGAAGCTATGTTAAATAATCGATAGTCCATAATAGGGGATTCTGTTTCTGTACAAATCAACGATAGCAAACATCAATCCACATGACCTTCCACATTTGATTGTCTAAAACAAAGACGCTGTGTCTATATTGTATTGAGGAGAACTTTCTATTTGTTTAGGAAACATGAAGTCAAAAATAAAGCGTTGTACGATTCTTTGCTATAAAAAATCTTCATTTTATTCATTAAATTACTTCGGCAAATGCATTGCTTGGTCAATTAATTAGTATTTCTTTAAATATATTGATTGACGTATATTTCTAAATTATTAATGAAATATAAAATTCGTAATTTTAAAATCAAACACTTGAGTATAGAAATTGCATTTTTAATTATGTTAGCTTCTTTTGATAAAAGATTAGATACGAAGGGCTTAATATTTGTTGTGAAACGGATTAATCATGTAAACGTATATCTTTATTCTATTTCCTTTGCCAATTAATTTTAGAAGAATGCACGCAAAATAAGAAGAAAAACATTAAAATATAGCGAAACAGTTAAATGAAAAGGTGTTGTCGGTCTTTATCAAGAAAATAACTAAATTATAATAATATTTTACCTTTTGTTCAATAATATAAGATAAAATATTTAGTTTGAAATAATATGGCAATTATGTTGTCCTTTTAAATTAATTAAGTTAATTATGTTAAAATAATGCAATTATTCAAATACAATTTAATATTAATACTCAAAATTGAAATATTGTATTGAACAAATTAATATAATAAATGGCAAAATATTGATAAAAATAATAATGTGAAATTGATTTTATATCTAAAA
This sequence comes from Vannuccia rotundouncinata, assembly GCA_034780395.1. Lineage (NCBI taxonomy): Eukaryota > Metazoa > Platyhelminthes > Proseriata > Coelogynoporidae > Vannuccia > Vannuccia rotundouncinata. The sequence goes on along the minus strand of JAUZNC010039524.1, from coordinate 6,070 downwards.
CTTCTTTTTTTGAGATCGCATGATTAAATAAAATGTTTATAACTAAATCAAAGTTTTTGATTAATTTTGTGTTTGCTTGTCATAATTTCACTAAAATATAAACATATTATTATAAAAATAAATGTTAGCCTCTGGAGATAATATTCCCGAATTATTACTAACTAATTTTCCTTATTGTTGGATTTGTATTTGGATAGATCACGTCCCACTATTATATCACTGGTCTATTATAGTTGAGTAATTACTGTATAATAACATTATTTCCAGTTATAATTTTTATTGAAATTTGCATTGTAAAAATTATATCGTAGATAATTGAATTACTTTTTTACTGTTTGGCACAATCTAACTAACATTAGAGTCTATAATTTATTTTATTATTCTTTACTAAACAATAAACTATACTGTGTAAGCATAAGTCGTAAGTAAACGCTATAGTTTGAAGAGCAATTGTTTTAAAACCAAACATTGATAAAAATCTATTAAGTGAAAGGAATTTTTTTTTACAATAATTATCTATCTACTAATGACTAATTGACTCGATAACTATGGAAAAAGATAAATTGTTTTAACGGGAAACTTGATTAAGAATTGGCAAATAATGTTTCATTTGTCGAATTATTTGAATAATGCAAAAAATAAAAAGGAACATTGTTTAAAAATGCTTGTATATGGTCAAAGCAGGGGACTTTTCAACCTATTAATACAATAAACACACAAAAACTGTAACGAAATTAGAACATAAGATCTATAAAATAGTCTTACTCTCGAGGACGGCTCAGCAATCGTATCAGAATCGTGGTCAGATTCAGAATCCATCTTTACACTGAATAATAAACAGATTTCCCAACTCAAATATCATAAACAAGAGAAATAACTATTTTAAAATAGAAGATGGTAAATCGTCAACAAATCAATAAAAATGCACGATTAAATGTTAACTGAGCAGTGATGAGTAAAAAATCAAGCAATAGTTTATAAACTGTCGTGTTATGCAGAATGTAATGTATATTTTATTGTTTTCATTTATGAAAAAGATTGGATTGGTTCATTCTGACAATCCAATAAGGCTACACTGAATACACATTATTCTTTATGTGTCGAAAACATTTTTAATTGATTACAGATCATTATTGTTATAATCATAACCTATAGACTGCTAAATGTAATTTACTGTCAATATATAATATTCTGTGTAATGTAATTAGATTTGGTATTATATAAAATTGAACAATAAGAATTCAAGTATAATATCTAGCTATATATCCGTGACTATTCATATATTAGATGTTATTGAAATGAGTAATATCATTTTATTGTTGATAATGGTTCGTCATCAAAATAAATCAGTTTATTAGAATGTATAACTGGAGATGAAAAATATTTACAGGGAATGCATAATATTGATAATGGTAGATATTACAATGTGAAATAGTACATTATGAAATCTTTAACTGTTTGCATTTAATAAAACTTTTGAATTGGAATCACAAATGAAATTGGTACAGTAAAACGAAATACGTCATAAAAGCAAATTCTGATTACGTAAAAATCTTTTATTATTTAAATTAATTATTTCAGTTATATTATTAAAATTTGTTTTTAAGGTGACAAAAAAGAAAATTTTTAAAAACCATAAAAAGACTATAATTCATAAAACGACTTTTGAGAAATGCCTTATATTAACTAAATAAGTTTTTAATTAGTTAATTGCATTGATATTTACTATTCATAAACAAAATCATCGATACATCGAATTAATTTATGGTTATCATTTTTTATCATTTCAATCTAGATATTTATGCATTGTTAAAGTATAAATTTGGAATATTACAGAATTATATTCCGTAATAATTTTGATTGGAATACTCATTGCTTTATACTAGCTAAACAGGAAGTAGTTTGTAAATTAGTAGTATTGAAGGCAAGTATCTATATCGTAAAGAAAAAAATTTCCCCACTTAAAGCTTATTTAAAATACCAAAGAGTAGACCTTTTGATTGAAAGATTTTAACTTTGATTTTTGATTTATGTTGTTCACTTGACCATTTCCCGTAATGATTCATCAACCTTTAAACATACACATTATTCTATAAATGTTTCATGATTGTGCATTTTTTAGTCATTTTAACAACATATTATGAAAATAATGTTGTTTTCTATGGATATGCGCAATCAATATTTATTGAAATTAAAATAAACATGAAACATTTTGATATTTATATTTCAAAAATTGTCCACATTTAATAAGACTACCTCTATATAAATGATTCACTTATATTATTTAGACAGATTGAAAATTAGCCTACTTCGCGGATTTCAATTATATACGGTAATAAGATTCGCGATTTATCTCCAAAAAATTTTATAGTAAGATCTCTTTTCCATACAAAAAAATATTACCTTTGTTTATCTTACCTCATATTAGAAAGCAGCTTATTTACCACCCGTACTTAAAAATATAATTATAACAAAACATTTATTAGGAAATTAAAATGAAAATCAATTATTATAATCCCCATTTCAGAGGCTGCCATGTGCGAAATTTCGACGTAAGGAATTCTAATGAATAAATTCCATTCCGTGTCTCTGGCTTTGGGTTAACTCAGTTACCCTAAACATATAATATAGGTATATATCATAACATTTAATTTAATTGATATTTTTGAAAAAAAATAACTAAATTATTAATTGTACAAAATATCTAGTAAAGTCATAAAATATGACTGAAAAATAGTGTATGCATGGTAACAAAAATACAGACTTTTAAAATGCTCAAAAGATAAAAGATAATCCGCGGGATCTGGAAATTAGTGTCTAATCAATTTTACACATATTTTAACATATATTTTAAGAGGGTTGTATATTATACAACGCAGCTTCAGTTTTCATCATTATAACCATTGAGTAATTAAACATAGAGTTTCAACTCTTATTGATTTCATATGCATTGCATTATAAATTTTTCTCGATGGAAAATCGTTGCATTTCTATAAAGTTTGCATAAATGGGTAGACGAAGAGTAGTATTAAACTGCATAAATAATCATTAAGAGTTAAAATCTGTGTATAATTACTCTATGATTATAACCATCAATTGTAAATCCATAATGCTACAATATAAATTGATGAAATCATCTTAAATCAAAAAAACTAAACACCGTAATATAACCGAAATCAATAAATTTGTTATTGATTATATAATATTTATTTCTGTTCAATTTTGATCGGTTTGTTGGTCTAGATGAATAATAGATAGGTCAATTATTTAAATACAGTATATTAAAAATTACGTTATCGTTAAGACTTTTATAAATAATTTACACAAAATCGCTTCCCGTTCAATTAATATGGAATTTGATTCTACTGCAAAGATGGTTCGCAAAATTGGAATTATGATAAAAAAGCAAAATTCTCAGTTTAGGAATAGCCAAGACTATCCTTCAGCAAAGGCGTTTCAAAACTCTTTACCGGCAATAGAATGCGACAGAAGTAGTAACTCTAAAACTTTAGATTTTCCATCTGAGAATCTGGATAAATTTTCCAATGTAAAATTGTCTACGTTCAAAGAATTAGTCGAGGCGACCCAGGGCACCAGTCTTCACAATACACTGTTGCCATTGCCAAAGGTATTAGGAAAACGAACTCTAAAATTTCAACAATTCAAAGACAAGCAAGATAAATACCAAAACCAACATCAAAAGAATGAGACCGCAACACTTTTTCCAAGTAGGAAGATTTCAAAATACGTCAGTTTGCCACTTATAACTAAAGAAAAATTTGATTCCTGTGATGGTGTGGTACATCGAAAAATAGCCTTCTACCGCTTACAATTATTAGCCAGAGAAAAAGAGTGCCAAATTCTCCAAAAAATAATGAAAAGGGAAAAGGGGATAGTGCAAGAATTGGAGTGTCGTCAGAATACAAATTGGACGACTAATTGTGCCTTGGTAGTGAATCAACTGTCAGCCACAAGGAAAGTTATCAACAAAGCGGAAAAAATTTCGGAAATTTCAGAAAACTTTCGTAAAAAATTAAAACATAGACTACATGAAGTGTCGCTATTTAACGCCGAATGTGTCAAGCTAGAATATAAACTTACGGAACTCTTTTCACAAAAGAAATTTTTGCGAAAATTCGCGGTTAAAAAATTGGATCCAAGGAGAATTGAATATAAAATTCCCTCTAGACCCAGTCGCGTTAACACACATCCTCGGTTTGAATTATTACCTGATTTCGATGAACCCCGAGTCAGTTGTGATGTAGACTATGAAGAAAATATACCATTTGAGCATTGGATGGAGCTAGAATATGACCTCATAAAAAAAGATTTAAACTTAATAGAGGTGTCCGAATTTTGCAACAATGTTTCTGAAATTGAACTTCAAAATCTGGGTATCATTGAACTGACATCAAGAGAAGAGGTATATTATGATGATATTTTACTTCGATTACAAGAAAGGAAAAAAGAAAATATGATGAAATTGGTAGATCAGAAGAAGAATTTGGACAAATGTCTCTGCTCTGTTAAGGAATGCGAAGACAACTTAACCATTCTTGAACAGAGGGAACAGTGGTTAGAATCGCAACTCCAAGTCGACTCGTTTCGTCGGTCTTTTAATATCGGGAAAACCAAATGGCCGAGTATAAATTCGGTCATGGAATACTTTCATAAACCAATTCTAAAATTATGCATGATTTCCTCCGCATGTCCTTCTTTTACAAAGAACGCAAATTTGAAGACATCCGCGCACGATAACAGGCGTCTTCTTCGTAACTTAGAACTCAGAATTGATGAAATATTCCTTCAGTTGCAGTCAACGCCAAAAGACCAGTATGTAAAGGCGTTGAAAATATATAAGGACCACCAAAGGGAGACCAACTATCTTCAAGTACAAAAAAAATGCGAAGAACAAGCCAAAAGAAAACATGAAGCATTATTAGCGAAAAGCAACGCACCTATCAGGTCACGAAGTGTAGGTCGAAAAGTTATGGAAAGATCGTGTCCTCCATCCAAACCAAAGAAGTCTTCGAATGTGTTCTTGTCTCTAAAGGATACTGTTATTACTGCAGCTAGATTCGACACAGAAACTGATTTTTTACTCCCATGAAAGATATTTTATCTTTACTTATTTTACTTTGAAAAAATTTGTGTTCAATTTTGATCGATATATGTTACAAACTATTGTTGTGTTGTATGTGTTACGTAAAAATGTTTGTACTGTAAATACATTGAAACATAATGTACACCTATATATACAATTAACAGGTAGAAACTGATATTTTTTTGATTAAAACGATTATATTATCAGATTTGTGTTGGCGATATGACTGTTTTATGCTATACTATATTAGTAAAAGTATTAAATTATTCAAAAATTAAAGATTTTATATTTTATGTTACAGTTCAGTATTTCTGCAATATTTTTTATTTCTAAAATCCTAAATTTGTGTTAGGATTACATAAATTTATACCTCCCGGCAGCAAACAACTGAAGTTTTCACCATGTTGTGTATTGTTTGCTGATCTTATATGCTTTCCATGATCTTTATTTTAAAGTTTTACATAGTGTTTATTTCATATAAAATATAAACTAAAAATAAATAAAAACTTATTGAAATAATTTTACAAGCATACATAACCTCTAAATATATTGAACAATAAATTTAGTAACAACCATAGATATACTAACTATCTTTGTTTAAGTTATATATATAATATACAATACCTATGGTAACAACACATCAAAAACACATCAGGTAATATCTACATAGAATCTGTAATCATATAATTATATACAATTATTTTAAAAATCAATTCGGATGAATTTTTTCTGATACATAATATTATAGCTTTACAGCTCCTATATTGGAATATTAAACATGAAACGTATAAATCAATATTCCAATAAAATTTGTGAAATACTATCTCACTTTTTCTATTTTCACACAAATATAACATATTCTGCTAAAATAAAGTTTACTTGATAGAAACATATTATTATGAATTTTAATCAATTTAGGAGGGTAATAACGATCGAATAATGAAAAACGCGGGCATTAATGTATCA
>JAUZNC010039513.1:0-18050 GCA_034780395.1 Vannuccia rotundouncinata | reverse complement strand
CGTGACCCTCTCGACCAATCAGGAGCCAGCTAGGTCACGTGAACCTCTCGACCAATCAGAAGACGAATTGGTTAGGAAATACTCCTTTCCTACTACTTAGTTTCATTAGTTTACAACTGAGATATGCTAACGTGAACAGACCGCGGTACAATTAGTGACTGACTGACTTTACAAATATAAAAAAAAACATGGAATTAAAATTAAAATATTTCCACAACTTCTTTTTAACCTTTTGAACATATTCACTTGAGTTCGTCCTGCGTTTGACGAATGAGATGACGAACATCTTAATTTTTGGTTCTTTTGGCTTTAGAGTAATGCAAATTATATTTTTTTTTATTTGATATCTATAATAATATAGTCGCAGCCAAAACAATTTCCCAAATTCTCTATGGAATCTTCCAAGAGATCTATAATGGTGTGATAATCTGTCTTATTCCTAAAACAAGGAACTAACTTAGCAGGCATACTTATTTTTTATATTTTTTAAATTTTGTATAGTTTTGAAAATTTTCTATGTCTATGTTTTAAAATCAACAGAAGAAAAATACTGTAGGTATATCCCTTTTTCATAAAAAAAGGTTTGCTTTGTAATAAAAATTCTTACGACTACAAAATTAATATAGCATTTATGAAAAATCCAAGGTGACAAAATTGTAACATAAATGCACAAGTTCCGCACAGTAAACTTATTTGAAGATAAAACCACATACTTAAAGCGTTTGAATCTAGTTTTTTTTAATTTGTCCATTTTTTAGAAAATACCTAATTGATTGAATTTTCAATATAGTTGAAACATTTTTTTGAGTATATAGACAGATGTTTAAATTATCAAATAATTTTTTATATCTTTCTATTGCAGGTACTTATTTAACCGCAAAAATAATGTTAATCTTAAAACGTTGACAATACTAAGATTATTTCAATCATACTTAAGATTTAAAACATTTTATATGTATATGACGCAGAAGAAGAGGTCTTATAAACGTATGTAATCTTCTTGTTTTTGAGATTTATAAATGAATAAAAAGTTTTAATTAGTGTTCTTACATTAAAAAAATTGTAATTCTTTTTTAATCTTGGTATATCCTTTTTTATTATTACTTATTTAAATTCGTTATTCTATATTAAAGAATAAAATAACTAATTATTATAGGTATGAAATATCACATGACTGTATACGTTCATGTAATGGTTCAAATAAAACAAAAATATTTTTTTTAATTTTATTTTATTGAATATTTAACTATTTGATTTATAAAAATCAAAACACCTGAATTATGTTTATAACAATTTAAAATGGTTTTCTGGTAGATATTTTATGTTTATCTAATTCATTTCTTACACCTTTATATAAGATAAAAATATATTTATAACAAGTTTAGAAAAAAATCTTAGACAGAAAAATAATCAAATTCTGTAAACATTAAGAACACCAATTGCTTAGTTTCGAAGACACAAAATAAATATTGAACGTAATATTAACTGTCTCAATAGCTCATTTATACATTAAACCAAAATTTGTTTATTAATTAAAATGTTTTGCTTTGAAGCCTTAAATTACTAAAATAAAATATCCTATTTGCATGAAAAAATATATTAAATAGTTTGTTTTTCTGTTAATTCGTTTAATTCCATTTATATCGGTAGAAAAGATTGTAATGATATTAGTATGATGTAAAGATTGTACAGATAATATCGCAAGTTCGTTTTTTTAGTAATTTTGATATTTTATTATTTATTTTATTTTATTTATTTGTGACAATATTCAATATCAAATAATTCAATTTCGCTTCGAATCTATATATTTACATGATCTTAACATGAAAATTTCTTGATATAATCATAATTAGATTTCTAATTAGAATAATTTTTGAATAGTTTTCAATATACTACTAACATTGTTAAAAGTAGTAAATAACTTATTTTTAAAATTTTTATAAAACGACTACAAAACAAACGTTTGTTATCCTCATAATAATTTAATTATTATTTTGTAGGGATTAAGTTTTTCTAAGTGATTAATTGATATATTTAATGTGCATTCTGTTGTAAATCATCTACAGTAAACATCAAACCGACAAAAACAGAAAAGCTTCATGACACGGTCGATTACAAACTTAAACACAGAACAACAACTAACATTTAGAATATAAATTCTCACCTGGATCACAACTAAAGGATCGTACGACATAAGACAATACTGGATCACCATCGAAATTGTTCAATAAAAGGTCTCCAACCAAGTCGAAATAATCCACTGTAAATAATAACAAAAGTTCATTGCATTGATATATTGTTAGAAGATATTATAAAGTTGATTGACAACATTTTGCAATCTCACCAAGTGGACGAGAACCTTTGCCATCAGCAGATTCCTCTAAGGACATTGATCCGCCCGTGAATCTACTGAAAATACCGTCCGAGGTTCGAGTTCGGGATGTCTTGGAAGAGTTTGAAGTTCTCTTAGACTTGATCGATCCTGCCTCCTTGCTGGTGCCAAGCTCACTGTGAAGTTACAGGTACATTATTCAATGATAGTAAATACGATCTTAAGGAAGGAGTTATTGAAATATTTAACACAATTACAGCAGTGACCAACCTAACGACAACCAACGCCCGCAAAATATCCATCGTAAGGAAGGTGAAGCTGATGAAGGCGATATCTTGGTCACTGGACCACAGCGCCACCGCTAAACATTCCACACACGTGTGTAAATCAATAACTGAATCGATGCATCGATCTCCACCCCCCTCGCCCGCCTTCAAAGCCCGCGTCATGGAGGCCTTGCAAGAACACGATCTGAAGGAGTCTGGAGTAACCCGGGTCTCATAGATCAGATGGAACTGTCGAGGACTTTGACGATACGGGAGAACCTTTTCTTGGAAGACCGGAATCGCCAGAAAGACACGACAGATCCCGATTTCCGAAAGTTTGGGAAGAATATTACTTGCATTCTTTCCTTTTCTATTGGGAGGGAATGTGGCTTGAGTGAAGTTGTGTTGTAGCTCCTCGCGAAGCAGGAGTCCTTCGGTGTAGAGACACTTTCGGTCGTCAGGAGAGAACAGCTGAAGTACCAGCGAGATACGAATTTCCCTGGAGACGATTAGTTGACAAGAATAACAACAAATTTCGAGTTGTTTCAATGTAAACAATAAAATTATTATGAAATAATACCATACCTAAAAGAAATGGTTTTCGTAAATCCAAGTTTTTTCTGATATCGTTCCTGGATCTTTTTAAGACATTGATTTCTCGTCTGAACTGCACTATAAATTATATAAAAATTTAGATGATCTCTTTTTCCGAAGAATTTTTTTTAGGTGATCAATAAATGACTACCTTTTAAGAAAAGCAGATTTCCAGGTTTCACCAGAAGGGGGTATCGGGGTCTTCATTATTTCGGTGTATTTCTTTTTCCACAGCACACTAAAATTAAATATATACTTTTCTGTGTTTTTAAAATTTCATTTTTTAACTAATAAATGATATAAAAAATCTTTTTTATAACAAGAACACCTGTTTCATACTTTTAAAAGGTAACTGATTGCAATACTGTATATGCAGTGTCACAGAAAGGACGAACTTGTCAATTTTAATATAAATTAGTAAAATGCAATTTGAAAAATTTTCACTAACATGTGTTGAAATGGAATGTGTCACCGAAATTTTTTTCAGTTTATGTGAAACCAGTTTAGTTTAATTAAATATAAACTGGAAACTTACTCTAAACTAGACACTTCCAACCATCGTTTGCACACAAGACCGCATTTACACAAGTCCCGAATTGATAAATGATGGAAAACATTAATTAATATTTCATTTGGGAGTCTGAAAAATAAATACATTTTAGAAGTATAATATAAACATTATATTTTTTGATATTTGGATTATTTGCAAAAGTTACAACTCACGTCTCAGCAGTAAGTTTTGGAAGTCTTTTTGCCTTTGGAATGAAGGTTGGCCGTTTAACTCTTGTTTTAGATGACATAATTAGGACGAATCTATTCAAATAGTTACATGTCTGGGTATTTACATTTTATATGTATAAGTAAACAAACTGATAATAAAAAATTCATTTAATATGGATATTTTAAGAAAATTTTATTAAAATAAAGGTTTTTTAATTATTTATAATTCTTTAATTTTCCCTTTAAAAATATTTAACATAATATGAATATATTTAATAATATAAAAGCACAAATTATATACTATTACACATAACTCAAAATTAACACAAGATAATAGCTTCAAATTTCACCTATTTGTGTTAAATTAATAAATGTTTTGACCTTTTAGTAGGGTCCTGTGAAACAAAACATACAATTACATGAGCACATAAATATTATTAAATAATCTAAATTAAGTCTTTTAAATGCATTTTAGGTATTAAGTACACATTTTGGCACCTTGCCATGCCTCAGTGGATAATGTGGGAAATCTGAAAACAAATCTGGAGAGTGAGAATACTCCATAATATTCTAATGAGAGACATTTATATTTTATTATATATTAAATTATATAACTTATGTATTTATTAATAAAAATCAATTTATTAAAATTTCAAATATATAAATTATAAATTAGTTTTTATAAGAAAGGCTGTCACCAGCTTTTTGCCTCATTTGTTTTCAAATATTTGCCATATTTGTAAAACAAAAATTTTAATATAATCCATTTATTAAGTTTTATTTGCATAAATAATTATATTTAAAAGTTTTTAAAATATAATTAAAAGTCAGTTGAATTTATAACATTTCAAAAAACTACTTGCATAATAAAAATATATATAGATGCATGCAGAAATTGTTTTCTGATTTTAGTGTGTATTTGATTTAAAAACAATTTTAGAATACATTTATGGTAATAATAATATTTAAGAATAAGCAACTAAAACAATAAAATATATAATAGTTCATAAATTATAAGTAAGACTTGACAGAATTATTCATCATCATCTTTCTCTTTTAATTGTGAGAAGTAATCACCACTTTGTCACTGCAGGGTTGCCATCTTTTTTGCAATAAATCAAATCCTGTTTGGTAAAATTCTTTAGGTTTTTATAACTTACTTTGATAACCAAGTTTTGGTAACTTCTTGTACTTCTGCTGCAGTGGTAGTGTGATAGTTTCTCACAGCTTCTACCAACCTATCCAGTAACAGTAAATGATTTTGTGGAAGAACTTCTGCCATGATCACACCTTTGCAGTCCCAAAAAACAGAAAGCATATGCTTTTTATGAGGATTTGGTGATGGATATGCCACAGCTTCCAAAGATACTTGAAGCTCCAGAGATATTGGATCACTTGTGCTGTGTTTGTTTTCAATCAAAAGTTGAAGAATGGAATCATTAATATTTAACAGGCACGGGAATGATCGATTTTAAAAATCCCAGAAAAAACCTGAACTCTTCAGGAGTGAGTGTAGCAAGCAAAGTGAAATTTTTTTGATGTTTATTTACTCCCACCCCTTACCCCTTCTATTATTATTGCATATTTAGAAAAAATAGAAGAATGATCTTTTTGACCAAGAAATATTGGAAAATTCCCATACCTAATCAAATGATAGTTTTCCTGCACAGTTCCTCTTCAATTATTAATTTATTGACTAAATTTTGACAGGTCCCTATGCTTATTAATCCTTCATTGCAAATTGCAATAATACACAAGTGACCATAGCATATTTTAGTTTACTTCCATTTTAAACACTTTATTGTGACAACAAATGCACAGTATCAAAAAAATTTGATTTTATAATTTATAGATTATATTCAAACCATAAATATACCATCCCTATTTTTAATGAAAGGTATATCCTAAAATTGAATGCTTTTGGGAGAAACAATTAATGATTTTTTTTCATAAAAATTATGTAGCTTGGCCATATCATACATTCTAATTTTGATATATAATGTTTATGATATATATTTCTCTACTCCAGTCTAAAAATATTTAATAAAGTATTATTCTATATAGGTTTAAAATACAAGAAAATAAAATATGCCTTTTTATGGAAAAATAAACTTTACAATTATTTTATTTTTTAATAACAGGCATATATTCACATATGCTCTTTATACAATTACAAAATGCTCATTTATATTGAGATATGTCATTTATATGGGTATGTCACTTAAAATAGGGATAATACACTAAAATCAGCAAAAACTTTCTGCATGCACCTATATTACGATAAATGAATCTTGATAAATAAAATATATTTTTATTTTTAATTAATATTTTTTAAATATAAAAATTAGAATAGTAAAGAGGTTGGTAGGTAGAGGTAAAAATTATATGTAAATATTTATTAAAAAATATCTAAAACTTCAGTGTGTTGTATATAAAGTCTTTTGATAATAATGTTTAACATTTTCCATATCTTAAAGATTTTTAAAATATTTTGAAATTTAGTTTTTTAAAGATTTTTCATAACTTTGTATGAATCTTAACTATATGCTGTAGTAAAATAAAATTTGATTGATATAGATGTTTAATTTTTCTAAAATATTATTTATTTCAAGTATTAAACCTTTTTGCTGATTTCTTTCCTGATTTTGAATTTAATTTATTATATTAAAAATTTATTTCTAAAAATACAAAATATTTACATATTTATATATTAAAATCAGTAAAAAAGGTATAATAATAAATCTTTTCTTCTAAATTTTAATTAATATAAAATTTCTGAAATTTTATTTACTGCTGATTTTATATTAACATATAATTATATTTAAATTACTGAAAGTAGCTTTTCTGCTCATTTAAGTCTATATTTGTTTTTTTAGCAATAAATTTTATATAATAAATAAAAAGCAGGTGTTACCAAACCCAGAAATAGTTTTCTAATTCTAATGTTAGCAGACCAGCAACTAGTTAATATATGCAATTGAATAAAAAAAATATATATATAAATGATAAAAACTAGTCTCATGCATTTATTATAAAGGAAAAATAGAAAATTGTTAAATGTATTGAATAGGTTGAATAAAAAGATTATAATTTGAGTCTTATTGCATTTATTGATTTTTAACGTTTTTTCCATGTTTTTGATATTCAAGGTGTGGTACAAATAAGATTGGTTTAAGCTTTGTATTAATTTATTGTTTTATTATCCAATATTATTTTATTGCATGACTGCTAACATTAGAATTAAAAAACTGTTTGCTGGACTGAGCTACTCATCTCATAAATAAAATTTAAAATCAGCAGAAAAAATAAGCAGGAATATTTAATAAAATATATTTCATTTTGGAAAATCAATAAAAGCTACAAATATGCTTTTTTTACAAAATAATTGATTTTTTTTTAATTAAAACTATGGTAATATATAATTAATATACAAGTAGCATAAAAGTTAGAATAATTTTTAATAGAAAAATATTTAAAGTGAATAATAAAGTTTCAAGCAATTAAATACAAAAAGTAAAAAAGTACAGAATTATTAAAAATATTCAAATTGTTTCCATCTGCCTGTGTACATTTTTTACATCTGTCTATTACACTCTTACAAACATGCTGACCCAATCAAATGGACTATACATAGATGAATATTAATAAAATGTTAATATTTAATATAACTCTGTACCTTTTCATGCTTTGTAGTGTTGCTTGTTATTGATTTTAATGTTAAATAAACAATTATGGAAATAAATTATTTACTTTAGATATACACTATTAAGAGTATACTAACCTTTGCACCAACCTGTATTAACAATATTACAATATAATATACTTGTGATGCTTGAGTAGAGTTAATTAATGTTTTATAAACGATATTATTAATTTTATCATTATTATTAGCTAAATTGAAATTATTAAAATAATTTTTAAAGAGAAAGATTAATTTGAAATAATACTAACCAATAACTAACCAAAATTTGTAATTATTGTTAAATTTCGCGCTTTACATGTAAATAAACTGTTACTGTGTGTTTATCAGTTAAAATATGTGTTACATTATTTTTTAGATATAGATATTTATAATTTTAAATTGTATGATTCTAATTATTATGGCCTGTTAATATACATACATTTATAAATATTTCTAAAATTTAAAATTAAACATATTAAAAATATTAAATATTTATTTTAAATATATTAAACATATTAAATAAATATTTTGAACTGTAATGTAAGCAATGACTAAGTCAATATCTAAGTCAATAAATATAAATATCAATTTTATAAATATGTTTCTCATTGAAATGTATTATTAAATGTATTTTTTATTATTGCTACATCGGGCTCTATATATCATCTACTAACAATCCCTTCGATTACTTTACAAATAAATATAGCGCATTAAAGTTTAAGAAAAACTCAGATTAATATGAAAACCATAATATCTTAAAAATATAAGGTATGTTATTAATTTTTAATGTCTTTAATTTCTAGTTTCTATAGATGTCTATAGATTTCTATAAGTGTCTTAATCGCCTAATATAGTTGTGAGGAACGAGCAACCTATGGTAATCGCGAAGGGGAAATTTTTTGACGGTTCAATTTCTGAAACGCGAATCTAGAGTATCTGACGTGACAGCTATATATTTACTGTTCTAGTATAACTTCCTATGACTTTATAGGCGTTAATTAACATGAAAAATAAAATAGGTTAATTTAAATGGGCCTTTGCGCAAGGATGCCTGAATCCTCCTATATGTTAGCAAGCCATGCTCAAAAGCATTTTAGTACACATAAACAAAAACGTTAGTAAAACAAAAAATATATAAAGCAATGAAACAAATGAAAAAGCTAATAGTAGAACATATCAATAAAAAAGATTTAAAAGGTGTAATTAATAATAATAAAATGTCGAATATGATTTTGCAAAAAGTAAACGATTTTTGCATCGAGTTCGGATTTTTTCATATACATATTTCAAATTTTATTTTAATACTAGATATCTCGTTATTTCGAAACGTATAATAATATTAGAAACGTAATAAAGAAATGGTCAGTTTGATTCATATTTAAAGTATATTTGAATAAATAATATGAATATATATTATATATTATATATACCTATAAATAAAAGTGTAAAATCACAGAATTCTGTTAAGTTACGATTGTTCATGATATACACGTCCAAGGGACTGATGGTGAAAAATATATTATGTAATAAAATGATAATTAAAATGATGAACACACACAACTATTTATATATATATCAAGGATAATACACTCATTTAAAACGAAATACTATACAAAAGTAGTAAGCAAGTTTGTAGATTTGTAAAAACAATTGCTAATGCAATATTATATACACATTCAAAGTTCCAGTTATCTTTTTATAACACAAATCTGAAATAATACTAAAATTAAAAAAAGAGCTATTTTAAAATCTCACAAGATTTTAGAATTGACGGCTTTGGTATAAAGTTCCTGTTATTAAGTAATGAATTTGTGCGGCTAAAGTAAAAACAGGCATAACTGTATTAATATCACAGACTTATAACCGGTACGTCACATATGCAAATAAATAGTCACAGTAATACAACATTGGTAAGAAAGATTTCGGCTTCAGATGCATATATTAATTGGGTTAGTTTGGCCGATACACAGCCGATACAGTGACGGATTAATATACCATGCGGTATCGGTGGAGTACAGTAAATCACAGCAATGTAGAGTACAGGGTATGACACCGAGATGAGAATATACAATAAAACAATATTGGGATGATAAGGTAAAGGCCACACAGAGTATCGAGTTGAGTTTTGTTTGTACAAATCTATTTCGTGGTCGGAGTGTGGCGTTGTTCCCGAACAATTTGGATCTTCTTTTTTACAGGGACAGCGTCGGCAAAGATATTTGAGTCTGAAAATAGTTTGAGAACATTTAGAACACAGCAATGGTCTCTAATGGTGTGAAGAAATATTACTTCAATTTAACAACGACTTAAAATCTATCAGATTCGTTTTATTTTCTACCATAAATATTTTCAAAAACATATTTTCCTCAAATATAACTGTTTTATTTGTTGCGGAGCACGTTTATTGCTATATAATAACAATTTGTTCAGTGATAAATTGATGAGAAAGCTCTGACTTCATTGTATAACAAATACCAACCTTGAATGCATATAACTGGCCTTGAATCTAAACCGCCATTATGTTTGGTCACCGTCTCTGAAGTTGATTGGATACCAGATGCTGACGTGGACCCTTTTGATTGGCTGTCAGTGCGTGATGAATTTCGTGTTGGAAAAGATTTGTCCTGACCACCAGACGATGAAAGACTTCCCGAAGCGGTGGAGGGTTTTGATCTGGCCAGAGCGATGGGAACCTGCTTGTTTAAGGGAGCATTATTTGATTGGTCCTTATCTTGTGCTGCCGCCGCTTTTAATTGGTTGGGGGGTAATGACGTAGACACACGCTCTGGAATGATTGGAACATTTATTGGAAATGAAATTGATCTTTTAAGGATTCGACAACTCACCTTCCCTTTTAGCTTCGTTGGTCTTGGTTACAGAAATAGGAGGCGTTGGCATTTTAGGTGGTGATTCTGAGACAACAACAGCAGCCCCTTGACAAGTGGCCGAAGTGCTTTTGTCATTACTCAATACCTGTTGGTGTAATGTATATTTCAAGTGGAATTGAACAAAAGTCAAGACACAAATAATTTACTTTAAATTAATATATTGAAGGGAAACTTTATGAATATATTCAGCAAACAAATTTTAATCACCTTAGCAAGAGCTCCCGAATTATCCTCAACCTTATAAATTGTCTTCTCCAATGAAGTGCTAATTTGCTGCATTTTCTGGCTGTCTGCAGTCTTCTCCATCGTGACCAAAAGGAGTAATTGACGAAGATTTCGACACACTTCAGTTTCACTGGAAACCAAAAGTCCACAATTAAGCCAGTTTAGTCTCACAACATGCTGAATTAAACCTTTACTTGTCATATTCATTGTCTTACCATTGCATGCAATTATTCAAAGCGTCGGAAAACAAGGTCAATCGGGTGGCACTATCTGTCGAAACATCTTGTATCGGAAAAGTTTGCGACATTTCAGATTCATTAGCTAAAACTTGCTCAAGTTGACTCCGCAGCAAATCCATCTCATTCCTGCGAAAAGTGTAACATTATCGTCATAATATTTACTTCCTTCAAAGTGTATTACGTATGTAAAGACTTACTTGTACTGCAGCTCCAACAATCCCAATTTCTGCCGGGAAATTGTGCTTTCATTCAACTTGTCCAACTCCTCTCGGTGACTTCTTTTGAGAACTTCTATCATGACCGTTTGGTCGTTCAAGTCCACCTTCAATTGTCTTTTGTGTTCCTGCACATAGGAAAAATAATCAAGTAGTAAGGGTAACATTGGTCCCCCTCCTCCCTTCAATTGTTTTTCCTTATTTTTTCGACACGCCCCCCTTCCCATTCTGTGGACCGTGACGTCACATTACTTCTTGTCGCAGAACGACGTTTCCCTTACTACTTAATCAAAACTAAAATATACAAAATACACCTAACAACTGAACATCAATGAAACAAGATTTAATGACTGTGTGCTACCCGCAAATCACCTCAAACATAATAAATAAAGCAAGTTATAACGGAATGAGATACAGCGCTCTCCTTACCTCCTTCAAAGCATCCATATCGGATTGGCACTGATCAGTAACCTGCCGAATGATCCTGCGATACTCTCCCTGAATAGTGTCCAGTCTCTGCTCTCTCCTCCCCAATGCAACGGCTACATCTCCCGCTTCGGAGGTCTCTGTTGCCGTGAAAGAGGGCGACAAACATCGGTCACAAGTAGCCACCGTGGGTGGGCCGAGGTGTTGGTGGTTCTCGAGGAGTTGCTTTACTTGCCTCTCAAATCGCGTCTTCTGGCTGTTGAGTTCCTGGTCATAGTCGTCCTATTTGATTGAACAACTAGTTAGAGAATTGATACAACAAACGTTTGTCAGACTTGGCCGTACCTTAATCTGTCTGTTCTCAGTTTCGAACCTTTTGACCTGACCTCTGAGATCTGCGATTACAGACGCCTGCAACAAGAAGACAACTTCAAGGATTGCCGATAAACTTAAATAGGACAAAGGATTTCCAACTGATGAATTTGAAACAAATCAAACAATTGAACCGGTATTTCTACACAACAATGACTTACCAGGATCTAAGTAAAGATAAAAGGACGTTTGTGTTTGTAAAAAGGTTTTAAATCTTGGCCAACTGTTTATGTAAACATTTAGTTAATATTGAAAAACAAAATACAAACAGTGACAATTAAAACGTACTTCAACCGCTCCAGAAAGTTGATATTCAAGTGCAGAAATTGTACCTTCAAATCTGCAACATTGTAAAGTTTAAATCAAAACACTCTTCAAAACAGAATGAATATTTTTTATAGAAAAAACTTACTCTGTTTTACGCGTTTCCAAATCAAGTACTGTAGTTTCTAATTCATCTATATCTGTCAAAGCTGCAATGTAGAGTTATAATGGGGCGCTAAAAAATAACAAATAGTAAACTGGGAGCTACTTGTGAACGAACAATTTCAATATTTGAGAAGCTTTGTTACTTCTAGTAGCTAACTTCTACCTGTGATTAAAAGTATGTAATTCTAGTGTTACTCAACCAGTCGTTAGATGAAATATTACCAATTTACTGTTTTCATTATTAAAGAATAAGATAAATTTCTATGATTTTGATAAATTTCGGTTAAAAAGTATCTTTTTAAGAAAAAATGTATGATACAAATTTTTAATAACATGTTGCATCTAAGTGTTTTCTAGATTTTACAAAAATAATTAGAATCCTTGATCATTTTACCAACTTTTCAAATGATTTTAATATCAGTTGCTACCCAAAGTTTAGCTGCAAAATAGTCTGGTGAGTTATATTTGAATGATTAAAACTCCATGCAACATGTTATTAATAATATGAACAACACGACACGCTCAATTTATTTAAAATGTGCATTTTTCAAATATAGCACACAATTAAATTTAGATATGGTAGGAAATCATATTTCGTATATTAAAATCTAAATGAAAAGTTTATAAAACGATCCTTGTCTTTAACAGGTTATTAAAAAATGTATAATACCTTATCTTTCTCTAAAACGAACTTTTATATCGAAATTTATTCTATTTTTAATAAAGGAAAATGATAAATTGGTAATTCAGGTTGTGCAAAACAAGAATGACATATTTTTTAACCACAAGGCGGAAGCTAGTTACTATAAAAGCAACAAATTTTTCGTACTCAAATGTTGACATTTTCAGAAGTAGGTTACTATAAAAAGGCAAATACAAAAACAAGTATTAGACAACGCGCACTTAGAACTGTGCTTGTTTCTGTTGACGTGAAAGACTTTGTTTCGGTTTGACTGGAAAATAAAAACAACACATTAACTTGTTGTATAAATAAACTACACATCCCAGACATGAATTAGAATTGCTACCTGTGAACAGTTTTAAAGGTCTGCTGAGGTTTAGAGGAGAACATCTCTTCCTGCAGTTTTAACTTTGTCATTTCCATGTCCAGTTTGCCTGCTCGTTCGTCAAAAGAGGTTTTCAGCAGCCGAACAGTCTCGCCGAGTGTCATCTTGGACCAGGCCTCTTGCCAGGTCAATCCGGGACTAATTTCATGCGATACCTCCTCACGCAGGGTCTTCTTCGGTTGAGAAGGAACGCCACCGATACAGTTGACGAGTGAAAAGGCTCCCAGCAGCGGCACCAGCATCCTCAATTTGTCCGAGAAGGTGTCGTGCAGGTGGTCCTGTTTTCCCGACGAAGAGCCCCTCAATAAATGGTCCTGACTGGAGGTGAAGGAGCCGCACAGCCTCACACAGTCCTGGAGTAGAGTTTCCGCGAAGTTGAGCGGCAGCAAGGCGGCATGCGGGGTCACATAACGACTGCACAGCGCCGTCAACACTTGGCCGATGAGGCTGGGCAGGACGACATCCTCGGAGAGCAGCGTGAGACATTCGGCGACGTCGGCGAAGATGGAGGCGGAACCGCAGACGAGTTTTCGCAGCAGCGGGTCGATCAGTTGGCGAAGTGTGGCGGAGATCTGCGCGAGAAGAGGCGAGCCGGGCTGGACGTTGGTCTGAGTGAGACAGAGACACACGAGGAAGAGGCACGCCGGGTCGTCAGGATCGTCCGGGGAGCGCGTCACCCCCGTGAGGATCGGGTCCGAGAGGATCCTGGCTACGCTTTCGATGCTCCTCCTTCGGTGGTCCTCCATTACCTCCTCGTGGATGTGCATCTCGTTCTCCAGCTCGGAGACCCGCCGGGCGAAAGCGTCTCGTTGTCGCGTGGTCTCCACCCACTGGTCGACGTCCTCGTGGACGAGCTTGGCGCTGTTGATGCCGTCGAGGAGGCCGCGAAGCTCCACCTCCAACGTGCGGATGTTGACGAGGAGCTCGAGGCGTTCTGTCAACGGCCGGCCCAGCTTCTTGGAGGAGTGCAGCTTCTTCTCGAGGAGGTTGAGGTTGATGTCCTTCCGGCGGACTTCTTGCTGCAGATCCACCAGCTTGCGGCCGCCATTGACGACCTTGTGAGACTCCTCCAGCAGGGACAGCCGGGCCAGGTAGCACTCGGCACTCTCCAAGGTCGTCTGTATCTCCCGGTCCGTGTGCGCCTCCTCTGCGCTGCTGTACAGGAAGCAGCACAACACTCCACGAAGGCTGTCTCCAACGCCGGCGTCGAGCTTCCGCAAGGTGGCCAGCTCCTTCAGCACGTCCTCCAAAGTCGTCCCGGAGCTGCCTTCGCCCAGCAGGGAGTTCGGGACTTTGAGATCTCGAAGAGACCGAGTGAGAGGACGCTCCAACACAGCTCTCCAGGATGCGGCAAAAGTATTCATTAAACAGTCTTTATTACAAAGGATAGACTACAAGAAACACTCACTTCATCTTTTTGTTTTCCTCAACCAGCCCGGAGAATTGCTCCTCCGTCTGCTTCAGTTTGATGAGAAGCTCCGTGTTCTCCACCTCACTGGCCGAATGTAGACTTCCGCTGCGCGTTCTCTCGTCACTGAGTTGTCGCTCCAAAGAGGAGAGGTCGGTCTTCAACTGGAGGCACTGACTCTCCAGACTTGAGCACTTCAGACGGGTTGTTGAATACTCGGAATCTGCCGCCGAGATTGTATCTGAAGGTATGATTATGCATCGGTTGTAGACAAACTGCCTTCACGACGCAATGAAATAGATTTTATTGACAATATTTCAGTACAGTTTACCTTTTTCAAGACAGGGATACGATAAGGAAGATTAGAAGATCAGAAGATTAACAAATTAGAAGATCAGAAGATTAGAACATTAGAAGATTATAATATTAGAAGATTGAAAGATTAGAAGATTAAAAGATCAGAAGATTAGAATGTTAAAAAATTCTAAGATCAGAAGATCAGAAAATTAGAAGATCATAATATTAGAAGATAAGAACATTAGAAGATCAGAAGATAAAAAGATCAGAAGATTAGAAGATTAAAATATCAGAAGATTAGAAAGAATACCACAAGTTTTTGGAAAATCAATAGTACAAAGATAGAGAGAGATACAGCCAATAAAAATGAAGACAAGAATTCAGCAATTTGCCAAGTTCAAATTGAATTGATTCTTTAACTTATAAAGATAAACTACACAAATAACCAAAGTTTCCTATAAACTGGAGTGGTAGGACCTACTCTTATAGTGACTACTGAGCTGCGTCGAATGCATCTCGCTGGACAACAACTGTTTCTCGAGTTCACTGCATCGGCTCACAGCCTTGTCCTTTTCTTCCTCACAACGGCGGAACTTGGTGCGGAACTCGTTGGTCTCCAGGGTCAACTCAGCCACCTTCTCTTCCACGTCACGAAGCTGGCCTTCTTGAGATCGATTGGTGGTCTTCACGGTCGACAACTGATTCATCAATAAAGTATTGATTTGATCGATTTTTATCAAGGAAATACATTTCATCTAAATTAGATCACCTTGGCTTCCATATCTGTGAGAGCCTTCTCCAACTTTCGCTTTTCCGCTTCAATTAAAAGGAGGCGCTGATCCACATTGTTTTTCTCTTTTGTTTTCTTGTCCATTTCTACTTGAAGAGATTGCAGCGATGACTGCAAATAGCAAAGATAATTATACAAATGAAAGTATGACTCAAATATATTGACACAAGAAAACTTTCAGGGCAATCGATTTGTCTATAAAAATGCTTAAAAATCAATATTTCTTTGACCTGTTATAACTTATTAGAAATACACAGCGCCTAATTAGGCTGGCATTCACATAACACTAATTGATTATGTCTACCAATAACTCCAAAACATCATAATGCGGCTTTAGTAGAGTATTTTCGCCTCTGGTTTCAAAGTAGTTGTTTTCTTTTGTATAAATTACGCTCAATAAATAGGCAAGCCGCACATAACTCATCTCTATTTAACTCAATACGAGTGGAATGCCTATAGAAGAGAAGAGGCGTGGTGGTTAGCACAGTGTGTACTGTACAATATCATCATCACCTCATTTATGGCATTATATAACTTGTGCAAGTTTAAAATAAGTCCTACACAATATTACACATCCTAATGCGCAAGAAAATAGAGTTAATATTAAGTAGTAGGCACATTTGAAATTATAATTACAAACAAATACTATTGTGACTCATAAAATTGAATAAACATAAATGCATTGAAGAATACATGTATTATATTTCATTGATGTTTTTCAACTAATTCTATTAATTTATGATATCGAAAATTGGAACTCAAAACCATATTTAATAGTCAGTAACTGTAGACAAAGGATATATGTACAAAACAAAAGGTGTGAAAGAAGTTTGGAATAACTGTAGAATGTTCACAAAATTTAGAAACTACAATTTGATTTATTAATATTGCATGAAAATATGTGAGAAGGTTTTCATGTACACTTACAGTAGAATTCTCCAACTTCCGACAACCCTCATCTCTCTGCTTCTCCATAGCTGTGAGGTTCGCTTGCAGTTGGTTCACACGGTCCTCCACCTTCTTACGCTCGTTATCTGCCAGAACTAAGGACGACTGAATGCAGGGCAAATGTAATCACATTATGTGGATTAATATTGAAATATGATCTCAATGGTATCCAACACACCTCAGCAGTCTTGCTAACTTTCTGCACCTGATCTGTCTGCATCTTCTCTCGTTCAGCCAACTGCCTCTTGAGCAGGACGACCTCCGCAGCTCTCTTGGCCAGCTCCTCTTCTAGTTCCTTGCACCTCTTCTCCGAGGCTGTCACGACGGCCGAGCTGTTGCTCCTGGTAACCGCAAGTTTCGGTGGCAGAGACTTCTTATTGGACTGTGGAAAGGCGTCTGCCAGCGACTCTGAGCTTACAAAAAGCGACTCGTTGGACTGACTGGGCCTTCTGGAGACTTCTGCTGGTTTCGCTTGAGTCTAAAGAGGGTGGAGCATAATATCATGACGATAAACAACTGCCCGCAAGATATACAGGATGTACAAGATATACAGGATGTACAAGATGTACAAGATATACAGGATGTACAAGATATACAGGATGTACAAGATATACAAGATGTACAAGATATACAGGATGTACAAGATGTACAAGATATACAAGATATACAGGATGTACAAGATAAACAGGATGTACAAGATATTCAGGATGTACAAGATGTACAAGATATACAGGATGTACAAGATGTACAAGATGTACAAGATATACAAGATGTACAAGATATACAAGATATACAAGATATACAAGATGTACAAGATGTACAAGATATACATGATGTACAAGATATACAAGATATACAGGATGTACAAGATATACAAGATGTACAAGATATACAGGATGTACAGGATATACAAGATGTACAAGATATACAGGATGTACAAGATATACAGGATGTACAAGATATACAGGATATACAGGATGTACAAGATGTACAAGATGTACAAGATATACAGGATGTACAAGATATACAGGATGTACAAGATATACAGGATATATAGGATGTACAAGATGTACAAGATGTACAAGATATACAGGATGTACAAGATATACAGGATGTACAAGATGTACAAGATATACAGGATGTACAAGATAT
>JAUZNC010039502.1:0-18052 GCA_034780395.1 Vannuccia rotundouncinata | reverse complement strand
TTAATTGTATATTGAGTGATAGTCAATTAATTTGTCTAACTATCACTCTTTTATGAATGTGTGTAAATCGAATCGTTTAACTTATAGTGATTGTAAACATTTTTATTCATGAATAATATTAATCCCGATGAAATTATTAATAAGATCGAAGGCACGTCTAAGATCTTATTGGTGTTTTCAAAGGGATTATTGATTCACGAATATTTTCAAATCATGTTTTGACAGATTTAATTTATGATTATAGTTAATAAGTAGTCTGGTTTGAAATGATGACTGACAATAACTGGCTTTTTGGCAATGATGACTTTGACGATATTCTGACATAACCTACCATCGAAACATAGATTTGGCGATTTATTATAGCAATCAAACTTAATAGAAAAAGTAAAAGATTCGGTTCCCGTAAACACTAAAAAAAGGCGCAATGGGCTGTGAAAATATTCAGCAAATGGAAAGAAAATGGATTGGAAAATGTGATGACTCTGACTTGAATATCTATAAAGATGACTGAAATGAATCAAAGCGATTAAGCTTATATTCTGAAGCGGTTCGTTTTTGAAGTAAGAAAAGTTAATGGTGAGAAATACCCTCTAAAGTCTGCAGTTTATGATATCTACGCAATGCTGAATTATTATATTCAACACGATTTACAGAACAAATGGTCACTGTTCAATGACGTAGATTTCCTAGAATGCAGAAAATGTTTATCGGTTGCTATAGGAAAGAAACAGCCTCAATGGGTGTTCTCTCCGGTGAACAAAAATGCAGGTATATATATAACATTGAAAAAGAAGAAAAGCTGTGGGAACGAAACATTTTGGCAAAGAGTAGTCCTTATAAATAACTACAAAACACCGTAATTTTTATCATTGGAATACATTTTTGCTTGCGCGGTGGTCGAGAACTGAGGCGATTGCGATATGGTCCAAATATCCAGATAACAGCGACAAAAGATGAAATAAATATGCCATGCTTGAAATATGAGGAAGACGTCTCAAAGTGCAACCAAAGAGTTTAAAGTCTGTTGGACAACAGGTAAAAACTGTTTATCCGTATCACAACGATGCTAACCACGATAGGTGTCTCCCGTGTTTGTTTAATATTCTTGTCTCGAATCGACCACAATTTGAATACGATGCGCTCTTTTTGCAACCCCACCAGAATCCAAAACAAGGTTAACCCTTGTTCAAAAAGTCATCCCTCGGTCACAACTCTTTCTATAACATAATTAAAACTATAATGGCAGGGGTCCCAGGAAGATTTACAAATCAGAGTTTCCGAAGAACAGAGGCTACTCGTTTGTATCAGAGTGGAATTGACGAAGATGCCATTTGCCATCAAACTGGTCATAAGTCGAATGCTGTAAGTGTCTACAAGGAAATTTCAACTACTCAACATTCTGTACTACAAAAAAAACTTCAAAACATGATAGTGAAGTTGCACTTGAAGAAGGGACTATCAAAGAGATGTTTAGTTGCAGCTTTACGAATTCTACATTTAACATATCGATGACACCTCGATGAAACTCCTTTGACTGTCCTACAAAAATGTCCGCGTTCGTTGCAAAAATCATTGATATTACAGTGGATTATTATTTTTCGCACTTACAAATTTTGGCCTCGTTATTATTATACTATACATTTACTAATTTGCCCGCAAATATACCTTTTGACGTTATTTGTGAATTTTAATTTTCATGTATTAAAAGGAATAAAATGAATATTCGTAAATTAAATTAGGTATTAATTCATATATTCGAATTTATTAGTCTTTTCATAAAGTACCAAATGAATAAACTATAATATACAAATAAGATATACAAATAAGATATACAAATATTATTTTACTAAATTAATTGAATGATTTCTGGAAAATTTGTATGAGATTGAACGAATTTGAATTTCATTAATTCATATTTGTATAGGACTATTGATTGGTTATTAAAACATTAAACATATTTTCACTATTTATTAACATATAATAATTACATCATTTGTTTTAGAAGTTAAAAAATAATCTAGTTTGTATAACATTTACTAAAAACATGCATAAATATATGATTATAGTACCTCCCAATACTCAATGAAAAGTTGTTTTGTTATTTATAAATCTCCATTTAATATGTTGGGAGCTCATTTCTTTTATCGTACCTTCGATAATATAAATGCATGACAAAAATTGTATCGGTTAGATAGTTACAGGTATATATGTAGATGTTATCGAAAAGTTTTGTCGGATTTTGTAATACTTATTTTGTTATTCAAGATGAATTATGTTTTATACCAATTACTAATACTAATGAATAAATACTAATAAATAAATAATAGAATAGAAATTAAAATATATTCTATAAAATAATTTATAATAATCCGACAAAATTTTCCGATAGCACCTATATTATAGATTACGGAAAATTCTGTCATATGGGTTATTTGTGATACCCAAACGAAGGTAGGTATGATATATATGGATTGAATGATCTTATTAACAAATCTAAAATACATTGTAAGTATAGAATGTACAAAATCTGTTCACTGCAATTCACATTATCAGTGTTCCGATTGTATAAGCATTGACCCCTTCAGTACCATCATGAGAATATCTCGTGATTTGGGCACATTATATTATGCGCCAGTACGAGACTATATCGTGTTTTACAAATTAGTAATTGTAAGTAATAGGTTTGCTGATGTTTAGGCTGTGCACTCGCATATCATGAATGATAATTGCGGTGCATTGTAGATAACATTTATAACTTATAGGCGACTGAATTTTATTGTAAACTATTTCTAGTAAACTGTATATCAATTTGATAAAGATTAAAACAATTTTTAAATCTCTCGTTTTTTATTGGGACATAGCATATGGTGCATTTCGAGATTGGTACTCAATAAAGGCCAGGTAAAAAAATGTATATTGTAGAATTAGCCAAAAACGGTTTCGATTTATGTTTTGATAATACCAGTAGTTTTGATTCGCTTGAGTGGACTAAATACAATTTCATAAAAATAACGCATGTTTTTGTTTATAGGGTTAAATGTGGATATTAACTTATTTTAAAAAGTGTTAGAGGGGCTGTTCGAAAATGATGTCACGCTGGATAAGGGAAATGAAGGGAGAGTGGATGAATCCGTGACAAAGCGTGATGGATGGGGAGGGTGGGTTTCCAAAATGAGCCTGTTTTTTAAAAATGTTACCTATAAATCCGTACCCCAAATAGTAAATATTAATAAAATTGCATCACATTAACTTTTTTACAGATCAGTATAATGATGAAAAGGTTCACAAGCGTTCAAAATGTACATCTTTGATACCTAATTGTAATACATATTCAATAACAAATTGATTCACACAAGGCTGTAGTATAATTTTAAAAAATAGATAAACTTTCATCATTTTAACATTCAAGACTTTTCGACCTTCTATAAACAACTTATTTTTTAATTAAGCCCCATACAACAGAATTTAACGCTTCGAATAAGTTTTTATCCCTCGGCCTCGTCTTGAAATTGTCACAAGGAAAGCATGGAAAAGTTTTTGCATTTGTGATAGTCATCTTTATTCAAATGATGAAATAATCGTAGACGATTGCCCATATGTACATGATTCTCTGTAGAATATTTTTGACAGAGGATGTTTTGGGAAATACATTGGCGCAGCGTCTAATTATATCTACAGCAGATAAATACATTGGATTTTCAAATTTAATTTTTTAACATTTATTAATATTTTAATAGGATTGGGGGTACAGACTTATGGGCCACCCTGTATATTATATGCAATACGTATACCCTTATTTGTTACCTATTAATTGTACATTTTGGACGTGTTCCATAAAACACCACCCTTAGAGGTTTACTTTCATTATTGTCTAGAGCTCTTAAAAGTCAAAAACTTAATTTTTCGTGAATTTTTTTATTTCAGAATTTCAAAGTATAACATGTCTTTTTGTTTGTCTTACGATATTATGGCTGGGAAATACTTATAAATTTAAAATAAAATTATCATAATTTTTTGCTTATTCATAATTTTCTATATTGCCTCATATTATTATCTATATTCCTGTAAAATTTTGTGAAAAAGATACATCCACTTTCATAATTTCAAATGCTCATAAATATGTTTCTATATTAGATAGAAACTTGCGTTTTTTGAATAAGAAAAGTTATTTTCCATCAAATATAATAGATATAATAACTAATATTTACAAAAAAACTCTATTAAGGGTGGTGTTTTATGGAACGTACGTCCCATTTTTATTTCACAATTTGTACGAATATTTTTTGTGAATATTTTTATGTATATTAGATATATATTAGTATTCATTAGATATTTAATGAAACACTGTCAATTATTTTTGAGTGTGTATGACCGGGGGGTGGGGGGAGGTAGAACTTAACGATATGTCCAAAAAGGGTCCAAATTTGATCAAAAAACTGTCCTTAGTAATATATGATCATTAGAAAAATATATAATTAAATATATTATTATATTAAAAATAGATATTTGAAATTTAAAAACATTAAATTTATTTTGAATTCATTAAAAAGAAAAAAAGAAATAAACAATACCTTTTACAACGAAAATGGGAATAGCTGTTACTATATATATATATTTTGTTAAAATAGATTAAACATAAATTAAAAATAGTACTCTAGTAAATATCGCTGTTTTCAAACGTACTATTACTTTTGTGTTTACACCTTTAAACAGTTTCACAATTTAATATATTAAAAAGAATCTTCATATGTCTGGAAAACGTAAATGTTTTACATTTTAAAATGAATATTTCTATTATTTTTGTAAATATATATTCACTGTTTAATATAATATCTATAATATATTTATATATAATATCTATAAAACTTATGACAATATTCTGTCAGATATTTAAAATAAAATTCCAATTTAACTACTTTTGGATAAAGAATATTGTTTTTATATACTATATATATATTTATTATTATTCATACATTTTAGATTAGACTCTATTTAATATTTTTAATATTTTTAATATTTTCTAATAAGTTTTGTAAAGTGTCTGTAGAGAAAGGAGGCCCACTTTTAATAAAAATCTATAAATGAGGCACTGTGCCCTCTGCCCCGCAAAAATTAAAAAATATATATTAATTTCAAAATTTATAATGATTTCAAATTTAAATTTCCCTTACCTCCTCCATTTGAAATATCACATAATAATACATTTATATTAACACCCATCATTAACTGAAACACCCAATACTCTCATTGCCCAAAATAACCTTTAAGGATACTTAAAATGCATATAATTTCTTAGTTTACACCACCTTTATAAATGGGCCCTCTCAATATTTACAACACTTCACAGCTTGGTTATATACACTAATGATGGTATACACCAACATAGAATAAAAGTTAATCCAGGAATAAACATAAGTGTAACTTTAAGCTCATTGCACCAACATGGAATAAATTTAAGCCAGGATTAACTTTAAGCTAGGGCTAAATTGATCATGCACCAACCAGAATTACTTTATTCTGGGAATAAATCAAGGGTCATATACTGTAATTGTTATTCCTGGTGTATGGCTGGTTCAAGAGTTATATCAAAAAAGTGAAATACATATTATGGCAAATAATTATAATGAATATTATCAAATTAGGTTAAATGTAATGTATATTAAAACAGATATATTTTAATAAAGATTAATTCTTCAAAAATTGCTATAAATGTCAATATAAAATGTTTTTTTTGCAAATTATAGCTTAGTTCAATTTTTGTAGTAAAAAATAATAAATGTTATCTAAAAAATTGATTTTATTGAACAGTACAATAAATTTTATTCACTTTAGGCATGATAATATATTATTATAATAATATGAATATATTTTCAAGTGTATAATTATAGAAAAATTGTTATATTATGAATTACATGTAAAAAAAATACTTTATTAAACATAGATTATTAAGAAAACAACATAATTTACAAAATGTTGGCTACCTTATACTGGTAAATTTATTCTTTAAATTTAATATTAATCATCTTTTGGTCATGTTCAATCTTGGCCATTTCAAGCAATGCCTAATAAAAGGCACTCATTCACCAAGGGTGTACACACACAGGCCAGGACAAATAGGAGGTTGAGAAATACCAGTTGGCTGAGTTTTTAAAGAAAAACTGTCAACAAATTGACCATCAGACATCATATTGGGTTCAGAAGTTGTTCCAATGTCAGAAGGCATACAGTAAGTGGTTCCGCAGATGACTGAAAAGTGCTCTTCATAGCATCACTTCCATTTGAGTCGGAAATACAAAACTGCCACCTGGTAAGGCATCTTAATCAATGGAGGACATTAGACTTGATTCCATTTGCTTTATTGGTAGGATGCTCAGAATTCTATCACTGCATAGAAAAAGTGTAGAGCAGCTAGGTCTGCCTCCAGTTTTTTGCCTTTCTCTTTGTTCTGCCACTTCCTTCTTCTTAGCTGATTATTTTAAGCACTTCCACAGATTTTAATGCTAGGAATAGGGCTATTCTATGTTTAATTTATTCCATAATGGTGCATACCACTGTTAAAGTCTATTAAAAAAATAATAAATTTAACCACCTCTTTTAATTCACATGCAATTTAATTATTAAATAATACTTACAATTTGATATTATTTGCAATATATATATATGTATAACTTAATTGTTATTTAATTATAAATAGCTAAAATCTATATTATTTAAAATCATTTTTGTGTTATGCTTATTATATAATTAGATAATAAATTATTTGGTATTTTTTATTAAATATAAATTAAATAAAGACATATACCTATTCATAATTAAAACAAATAATTATTAAAATTTATAATTGAATTTATATAAATAACTTAATCTGATTCATATTCTATACATTATAATAAATAATTCATTAATAATAACAACAAAATAATAAGCCAATTAAATATGTTCTAAATGTTATCTTAAAATAGCAATTAAATTAAATATCTTAATTAATTATTAACATGTTTTTAATTTATTACTAACATGTTTATATAATATACTTATATTCATGCACAGTTAATATATATAAATTCTTTTTATAAATACCTTTTTTGAAAATATTTAAGTACAAAAATTATTGCATTCTTATTACAAAATTATTACACTTAGGCTATTTTTAATTACTTATAATTATGCATAACCCTCTTAATCATATTTATATTTAAATGTCTTAAATAACTATAAATACTAATTTTTAAGCATGTATTTCACTGATTAAAAATTATATGTTTGTTTATTTTGACTTTAATAAATTCATTTCATTTATATATATATATATATTAACTTTTAATTTTACTAATTTAATTAAAAAAATTGAAATATCTTTCTAAAATAAAAAAATTATGTGCCTTAATACTTTTCTTCTAATGATATACAATGATAAACTATACAGAAAGCCATCATAATCTTCTTTCTTCATGGTTTTTTAAGAGGTGCACAATATTATTGAGAGTAATAGGATGCTTATTAACTTTACAGTAAATGACATCATGTTAGCTATTGCAAAATGTGTCTTTGCTTCCTTTCCAATTGTGTATACTATACCTTATATAGATGTATCTACTGTAACAAGTCATAGTATATATAATTTAAAAAATAAATCACACAATTTTTAAAAATGAAATCTTTTATTGTTTATAAATGTATACATATTTAATTAGATTTTCTGTTATCCTCGTTATTTAAAAAATATAATGTAATAAATAATTGCTTTTTATATCAGTTGTGTTTAATTGAAATCATTTATTAAACCTAGCTATATATAAATATTTCAAAAGTAAAACTAATAATTATTATTTTCAAGAAATTTAATTAAAAATAATAAATATTTATTTATTTTAAATTTTTTAAAATTATATTTCCTTTATCTAATAAAATATTGGACTATTATTTACATTTGCATCCATTTGTTTACCCACAATACCCACATGGTTCATTCTATGTACATCTAGAAACCTGGGAACTAGACTTGTCTGAAATCTCTACATAATCTCTCTTTATTCTCTGGTGCTCCACTGATCACTAGTCAGTTTATGAACAGTTGTAATGGTAAAGATGACTTTTGTTAGTTCAATATTCATTGCATGATTATTGTATCCAATTTGTATAATATGCTTAACTTAATTCTTCTTTTTAAAATTCTAGCATATTTAAATTAAATTTATCTGTTAAGAGATATATTATAAGTACAAAATAATTTGTATAAAACAATGATAGATTTATTTGAATTTTAGATATTACTGTTATTTACTGCTAATTATTTATTTCATTCATATCATTATAATTTAACAATATAATTACATTTAACAATATTTAAATTATTTTTGAATTAAGAATTATAGATACCTATATTTTTAACTACAAAATGCCAAATAAAAATTACATTTATTCTATTTATATTTATTTTAGAAAATTAACTAAATTGTTCTAATAATATTCTAGATGTAAAATATGTATTTATTTATATATTTTTTTATTAAAATATTTTAAAAGTTAATAAAATACATATAATATACACAAATTATATCACATTAATAATAAAATGTTCTCAATATATTTCACCAATCCACTTAAAAGAAATATATTACAAAAGTAAATTTACTGAATTTTTTAACAGTTAATGTATATGTTATTATTATCTGGAGAACAAAAAATTTGGAACTTTCCAATGCAATTTTTAATTTATATTTATTTTATGTATTTTTATGAAATATAATTTGACATATTTTAGTGTTATTATGTAATATTTAAATATTATTTTGTAAAGCTATCATTTTTATGTATTGTAAGTAGGTATTGTATTATAAATATTGAAAGTATTATTTTATGTAGGTATTCATTTTTCTTAATGAAAAATGTGACAATATCAATTTTTATATATTTTACTTTTAGCAGTTATTTTTGTATAAAGAGTGTTTACATTTATAAATTTTTAATTGTGTTTATTTGACACACTCTCAACCATATTAGATATGCACATATTTCAATTATATTTATAAATTATTTTAAATTTCCAAATCTACTACTCTACTGTATGCAGCTCCACCAAAAGCTCCAGTTCCGCTGTTGGGTGAGATTACACACTTCTCTATCGAGATTCACTGGAAGGAGTTTATCGATCGACTCAAGGAGGTCTACACCAAGGAAGATGGTCGAATTATAGTCGAAATACAGCACAAACCTAGAAATAAGGAAGAATGGTGCAACCTATACACGTAAGAAGCATGATAGTCAAGGAGGATAAATTTGTTTAAAACTTTTACACTGATTGGAATCAATAGCAGTTAATTTGCAATGTTAAAATTGGAATGCCGTTTAAAAAATAATTTGTTTATTAATTTTAATTTTTTTTGTAATTTTAAAATTGTTAAAGCTTTGGAATATTTTTTAAATTAATAAAAGTAATTCTCAGAAGACATATATCTTTGTCAGACATTTATTTCATTATCAATAAGTAACAAATAAAATTAATTATTAATTTCAGTCAGTCTAAAATTGATTAATTCATTTCTATATTAAACAATATGGTTTTATTCTTCCTGTAAATGGGAAATTAATTAATTACCAAAGTTTTTAAACAAAGGTTTAGGCCTTTGCTCCATTGACTTTACAATGCTATCATTAGTAGGTAGCGGATGTAATTGGTAAGCTTTGTGTAATTGACCTGAATTCAAAATGATATAGTCTAAACTGTAGTTGTAAAACATCCTTTTAATTAATTTTTGTGGTAAAAAATTAATCCGAATATTGTGTCAGCATTAAAAATTTCGGTCATGAATGCTGGATACAAAGACTTTTAATAAGCTTGCTACATAAGTAATTATGCGCTCCTTTAATCATACTTTATCAGGTGTTTGTAGAATAAAAATGTCTATTAAATGGAGTAGTACTTCAAAACTTAATGTGTTTCTATCATTGATATGATGATATGATATTAAAAGTGTAAATGCACGGTGAAGTGTACAATTGAACCACAAACTAATTTCTAAAATTACAGTTCTGACACTTCTAATGAATTTACAAAATTTACTACCTTAAAATGAACCCTTAATAATAGAAAGTTTGCAATCCTAAAGTATTTTAAATAATTACATAATTACACCTACCTCTTTTCGTACCGAAATAAACCTCTCAAGTGTAAACATTGAAGTCCTATCAGCACATTTCATCATCACTGAGTTGAACATTTTTAATTCCATTCTCCAGTAGGCGCTGTGTTTTGACGTGGATCATAGAACCACTTTTAGTATTAATTACAGCAGATCCAATTAAGAAGAACCCTTGTCACTTCAAAAGAATTTTGTCTTCCTTGAGTGTAATATAATAGCATACTTGACATAATCAGTTCAAGGAAAATTTTTACTTTTATAAAAAGCGTGGGATAGGGTTTCTTTTAACATTCTTTTGTCACACTTGGCCTGACATTGGATTAAATAAAAGGATTCAAAGTGATTCAAAAAACTTTAAAACAACTTTCATCATGGTTTCGGTATCTGTACAAGTATATTTGTATGAATTTTAAATTATTTTGAGCACATATTTTTTTATTTATTGCACCATAATTCTAATTTTAATTAATGACGCATGATTATTATTTTCGATTTACTTGGTCATTCAACGATTAATTGTGTATCCGAGGAGTAGGCATCTAGATCTCCATTTGTTTCTAAATTTCATTAAAAATATTATGGTAGTACATTTCTCGGCATTCTTTCAAAACTGATGTCAAAACTGAATAGGCACAATATCATTGTGCCTATTGTACACCTTCTAACTTCATATGAGGATTTTGAAACTGGTTGTTCAATCTTATGACGTACGAAATCTACAATATTTGTCAATGATAGTATTGATTTAAATTTTGATTAAATACTTCTAAAAGCGTTAGTGCAATACCAAAATATAGTCAAATTAAGTTTTATATGTATTTTCTAATAACTTTTTTAATTGCAAATAAAACAAAAAAGGAACGTCTTCATATATGTCGTAACTCTTTTAAACTGACCTGCGCTTCTTAATATAATGAATCTAAGTTGTCATCTATCTATAAAACATTCAATTGTTGCATGTTAAGTGCATCGATTGTAGCATTCAGTAATTATTATGTAACCCATCAATGCCTGACCTGACCTCGCGTCTAAATAAATCAACGTCATGTCACTGCCGCTTTCCTGCATTTGTAGCGGCTACGACACGCGTACTTTAGACAAAAATCTGGAGCCAGAATCTGCCTACCACTACAGGATGCGCTTCAAGAACAAACACGGCTGGGGGGACTTCTCAAGTGAGGTTGAAGCTGTCACCATCAGTAAGTTCTTCGATAGTAACTTCAAATTTTATATCTGTTCGTTGCAATAAACTTTAAATACGTTTGTAATTTTTGTACTATTACAATATTTTGATTATCTAAAAGAATATCTTAGATATTGGAAAACTTTTATTGGATTGCTCATACTATATTACTAAATAACTATCAAGGTAGGTTATCTAAAAAGTTTTATCCAGTTATCAACTAAACTATAATTTTAAACTCTCCCTTTGAGCCATGGTTTCTTAATTATTTACCGTTCAGTTGAATAGACGATGTCATAAAGGATGTCATTTCTGCTCTGTCGACCCCAAATATACGGTCATTAACTACTGTAGCTAAGTGTAGGTGTTACCTGCTATTTGCATCGCTTTATACTATTTCAGTGAAGTTGAAAACGCTGTGAAAGAACTCCTTTATACTTTTTAAGTAACTAATTAATTAACCCCAAGTAGTTTCAGCATTAAGTACATATTTGTAGTTCTTGCTTACTATAGTCATAAAGATGGCTAAAATAGTATTAATGACTACTTGTCAAACTGTTCCTATAACAACAAAACAGCTTGTGATGGCATTTTGCTAGATACATTTGAGCTAAACTTTAAATAATTAATTATATTTTAACTTTTGTAGCCAAGTTAGTTAATTGTGACGATATCTTCCAAAAGAATATTAAAACGAACATACTTTACGATAAAATAGTCTAAAATAGGTGAAAGATAACAATCAAATTGGTTGCATTGATTTCAAATTATATAGTGGAAGAATAAAGTGTAAAATATTATATGTATTCAAATTTTATAATATTTCAAAACTGTAATTGAATTAGAAATTTTGCAGTCTGCTCATCGTTTGTATTCCAAAAGAACACAGTTACACAATTACGGATTATTTTAGAATACGGAAAATAATCATTATTATATTAGAACCTATTGCCACTTGTTCTGCTGTCTGGCTCATTTTTAACTCAACTTTATTTTCTCCAGAACAACCGATGACTGGGGAGCACATTCACAAAGCAATTCGACTCAACGATGAAATTGAACTCATTAAAGTTCTGGAGAAGGGGTTAGTGTAGCTATTTTCTTCTTGTTTTAGAAGGCTTTCCGCATATTAACCTTGCTAATTTTGATCCTACTAGGCTATATACTGCGGTTTAAAGGCCACCGGTATAAAGACATTAAATTAATAAATGTCTGCGGGCAAACTGCAGTAAATGTTATTTTAATCGAGTGTAATTTCCCTAAAATTTCCGCTCTCAGAAGCAATCCGTGTTGTTGTTTTTTAAAAAATGTATACATCATAACATCTAATATTAACGAAGCTACCATTGGTGTTCTGGTTAAATAATTATTGAAATGACTAAAAATAACTATCAAAATTAGTTATAAGAATAATTATCAATATATTTAAAGTTGTACATGTTCTGTACATTGCATTGCATTGTACATGTTTTAAAGGGTGTATAATAAAGATTTTGTTTCACCATAACCATACTTTCAATTAATAACTTTAAAACATATTTTGTCGTTCAATTCAAGTTTTGTTAATTTGTTACATATTTCCCTGAGCCACTTATTCAAACTTGAAACGACCTCAAATATTGACCAACTTGAATTTAAAAAGCCTCTATATTAAGTAAACAGCCGAGTTTAACAGTGACCAATATTTTGGTCGAGCTGAGTCAACAGTCGAGCTGGAGAATAAAAAAAGTTCTTCAAACTGACCAAACCATAAATGTCAGCTTCTTGAGTATAAAGTTTGCCTTGGAGCTTTGAGGTGTATAACGTTGAGTTCGCTCTAAAACACCCTTGAATTCTTTGGTTCTGTGCGTGTTTAGTTAGATAATAGAGTTGATGTTTACAAAGATTACAATTTAAGTCATGTTCCAATTTTAATTTCTCACTTGGCGATATATTCCATTTTTTCTGTCTATTTTCACAAGATTGAAATAATTAAATGTTTAACTTACTTGAAAAACTGTATAAATGTCCTCAAATGTATGATTGGATCACGATTATTAAATTTATTTTTCAATCAAAAAGCTGAAACATTAGAATTATAAGTCTTAGGAATTTGAATTTATTTCTGTTCATCAATTTTTGGTTTACAGGTTTTTTTAATTTTTCTTATTTTACGATTTGTAATAATGGACAAATAAAAGTATCTATAGTAAAAGTATTTTATCAAATTATATAAACGTATATCATAGACACTGCACCGCTATATTAAACCCTTACTCCAATAATTTCTCCACATTGTCGCGTATAACAAATTTCTGCAAACCGAACCACATCACGTTTGATCATCCTTGTTGAGACGTTATTGTTTTGAATATTTTTGACTCATTTAAACGTTTGAAAGATTTATCAATTCTTGGAAACCGTGGAGGATCTTTATACACAATTAATAAAACGAATTTCTATTAAACATTAAAAAAGTATTACAGTATTATCTCACAGTTGAGATATGCGTAGTTCTCTCATGTTTATACCAGATATATGTCACAATAGATTATGTTGGCATACAATTTATTATAAGAAGTGTTCTATGTGATTTATAATACCTGCTCTATTTTCACTCTTGTCTGGAGATTGGTCTATCTTTTGTATGTTATACTGTATTAATTGAGAAAGCGAAAGATTACTACATAATAAAGGGTCTCTTGTTTCAGTGGAATGCAGCTATATTAAATACCAATAGACTGTTTCGCAGTCTGATAATCGATTATGAATTAAATTTAAGAATTGTATACATACAATTTTTAACTCTCTAAACTGGTATATCCCAAACGATATTGTGTAACTAAACTATTGATTGTCATTTGATAGTTTTTATGGATAGATAATTATCGCCTAATTAAATATTTTCAGATAGTCAATAAATTAATTCAAATTGTTAATTTTAAACTTTAAACTGTTATTATAAAATATGCCTTATAAAGATGATCTACCAAATATACCAAATTCTAAACAATAATTATAAGAAATTATTATCATACACATTTTTATTACAATAAACACGAATAAAATTTTATTATATATATGTACGAAGCATTTAAAAATTATATTTAATAGCTTTGAATATAGGTATAATGGTACCTCTTCAAAACCAAATTAAGACAATTATTTCTTTTAAGCAGTTAACTTCTATGAAGACAATTAATTTTGTGAGATATTTGTTAACCTTAACATCTTGTCAATAAATAAAGTATTAAAGCAGCCCTATAATCTTTTTTATATATCTGATGCCCATTAGTGGCAGGATCTCATATAGTTTTTATCGTGCTCTTTCAATATCAGCCCATTTAGTTGCTATGCAACAGTATTTGATCTGGATTCAGCCACTCTGTTCAGTGTTTGTTTTCAAACGTGTTAGATTGTTTTATTTCAGATATACGATAACAAAAGAAGCTATTATTCAAAACTAAAATATAAATTTTACTTTCGTTACATTATAACATATTCATTTGACTTTGAACAGACTATAAAACACTCCTATGAGTTTTGAGACTTGTATTATATTTCTGAATTAGCATAGTCTGAGTTCAGCATGCGTATATTTATACCGTATTGATTAACATTATGGGAAAAGTATGATGGTGGTAGTAACTTAGACAGAAACAAATTCTTGAATAAGTAAGTTATTCTTAGTGTAAATCTGTTAAAGCATATATTCAAATTTAATACAATGGAAGCATCATTATTTAAATTTTTAATTCTTGTCTTAAAACAAACTCTACGTTTATTGAATATTCAAAAAAAGTTATAATTTTAATGCAGAATTAATGTTATCATATTAACAATATTATAGATCAATAAATATTTTTATACCTTGATTCACTTTTGCATTTTTAAAAATAAAGACAACACCATTTTTGAATTTTTAATAAAAACTTTCTTCGCTAATAAATATTTTAAGAGATTGATGTAATGTTATATGAAAACTTCTTTTTTTCATTTGGTATAATGCATATATTGAAGTAGATTATAAATTTTATCGTTTCACAAAATAAATTAATATTTTAAACGTTTATTTTAGTTTAGTTGACTCACCAGCATAACCTTGACCTATTAACTTATAAACGAAATAAATCTTGTATATAATTAGAGTTAGCTTTTTCAAAGGCTATTGAAGACGCGCGTTATAAGCTAAAATATTATTTTGACCTTGTCAAGCTGCTTTGGTGTGATTTTTATACCTCACTGCGCGTAGACAAAGCCCATAAAATTGTAGAAAGTAGATTTATACCTTCATCATTCCTGTCTATTGTTGAGTTAAGTGTACTCACAGCGATTGAGTAGGCATTCATTGATCGTCCTTCATACAAATCATTAAAAATCATTCTTGAATTATTTAGGTGCCCCCCTCCCCTCTT
This sequence comes from Vannuccia rotundouncinata, assembly GCA_034780395.1. Classification (NCBI taxonomy): domain Eukaryota; kingdom Metazoa; phylum Platyhelminthes; order Proseriata; family Coelogynoporidae; genus Vannuccia; species Vannuccia rotundouncinata. The sequence goes on along the minus strand of JAUZNC010039502.1, from coordinate 2,333 downwards.
CATAATTTAAAATCTTAGTTGAACAATTAGAAATACACATTTTTGTTTAGCTGTATCAGCATCGAATGAGTAGTGTTCAGACAGTAATAATTTACTTGATTCAGTAATTAATTGGCACTCTACTTGAATTTTAAATAATAGAAATATCAAAGGTTTTTGAATATGTTAACTATTAAATCAAATATAACATTTTTTTCATATATTATTTTGAATTGTTACTCAAGTTTATCAAACGAATGAGAAACAGTTTCTCAAATTTTTCAAAATCTTTTAATTCTCTAGCGGTTTCAACATAACATTTGAAACTTACTTTTTCAATAAAGCAATAATTTACTATCTTTGTGGATTGTATTTGTTATAACAGGAATTGGAGTGGATCACCAAGGTATTGTCAACCCTTAGTCCGCCATGAAGTGATTTTTAATCAATGTTTTCCTTTATTTTTATATGTAATAATCCCTTCTGTTTTTATACTCGTTTTGGTAAAATGCGGAGTTGAAAAAAGTTATCTGTTTAGAGATAATCTGTATCTTGAGTTTATATATTGCTCTTACCTCTCTATTCATATTTTTCTTCGACTATTATATGTTATGTTTCTTTCATTTAAATATGTCTTTTCACTATAATTATCATGTTACTTATTATTGCATATATTTGAAATAGATTTATATATATATACTAGTAGGCAACGTCATATGCATCTATCTAATTTTATATTTATCTCTTTTGATTTAGTCAAACCTAAATACATATTTATCCATATTTTACCTTGCTTTCACGTTCAAAGCTGCCTATTTGATCTAATGCACTCAAAAAACACGTGTCGTCATGAAAACTTTCAGTTTTAAAAAAATAATTAAACAGATGTTGATATTCTATCATTTATGACGTCATTAAGCTTGAGTTTGTTTTGATTAGAATAAGTGTTTTTTTTAGTACACTATACACTAAATTCTTTATTTTTTATAATCTGTCTCATAGTTGACAAATATCATTGTTATTAAAACAAATTTTAAAAATATAGATCCGATGTTTTCTGGATTCAATTTCTTAAATAAGACTTTCTTCTGTTTTTGTACTAACGCTTGCAATTTGTTTCGCTTGTTTCCAATTCGTCGTTGTTAATAGAATCCTTTAATTTGAGTGATCACATTTTAACGGTTGCACTTCCAATAATTGCAGAGAGGCGTGCATTGAGGCTCAGGATAAGTTGGGCTTCACCCCTCTAATGGCGGCTGGACAAAAGGGACAAGTAAAGTAAGCCTTTCCATCAGTTTTGTTTTCAATCTATATAATTAAATGATTTTGCTATTTGCATGGATATTGAAATGAATTATTGGTCGTCTTTCACAGAGTCCTAACTCGTCAGTCAATCTTTTTATTTAAAATTGTTTAATGTATATTTTCATACCTTAATATCCGCATATAGTGTACTAACACACAATTACTATCCTACATAACTTATATCCTATATAAATCATAAACTAAAAAAATATTTTATTTTAAATTATCATATATTTAAAACTTATAACATATCGACTCAACATTATAATAATTGTACAATAAATGTTGCTACCTTTTTGTACAGACTGTTTTGCTCTCTGTTTTGAAATTATTTTAAAAAATAACGGTAAAAGTCGATAATATAGAGCAAAGTTCCATTTAAATAGTATCTCATCTCTCCTATAATACTAAAATATAATAATTGTAGTGACAGTCAATCTGGGGAATTCTGTATAAAGTTATTTCAAATTGCTGGAATATACTTATAAAGGAACCTTTGGATCAAGTCGTATGAATAGTTAATAAGATATTTTAAAGCTATATTAAACCATATTATTGAAATATTGGTGAGGTGAATTATATCATATAGAAGTATTAACAATGGTATCCATGCCTCACTATTCATCCTCTTCACCAAACCCTTCTTATACAGCTGCATTCCGCGGTTATGAGGGGAAATAATTTCGATTGGATATAATCCTTCTAAGTAATTTATAAAATGTTAAAATAGTGAGTAGATTATAGTCAAATAGTGTTTTTAAATTTGATTTATATTACAAAGGTTTGTATATAGAAAACTTTTTTTTAAATCTGTCAGTTGTTTTTTGAATATAAACTTTAATAAAATGTAGTTTTCATTTAATATAGGTTTATATTTATCGGTATATTGCTATTGTTTATATTTAGAGTACACTGATAATTTCATAATATTTATAAATAAACTTTAAAATTAATGAAGATTTTCAGTTTTACTATTTCAATTATTATAGACCAAAAAGGTCAAAAACGTGTGTTAGCTCGAACCATAAAATATGTGAAATCATTTTGGG